>CAJNOQ010000910.1:0-39282 GCA_905250885.1 Didymodactylos carnosus | reverse complement strand
AAAAATCGATTCTTCCGAGGTTTTCAAATTTTCAACCTAAAGAAACCATTTTCAAAATTTAAAAACCGTTTTTTCCCACTCATCTCGATATGCTCTATCCCACCATGTAAAAGAAAACGAAAATAAAAGTTTTACTTTTCATTCGAATTGCCGGTACCTTACGTAGTTTTGAAAATACTTGCCAATTTTTTCAAGTACGTACTCTTAAGTACTTACCAAGCAATCAAGTAAGTTTACTTGGGAGTCCTGCGAATATATGATAAAAATTTCATACACACTTAGAATTGTGAAGAGCATTTCAGCTATCAATCAGACTTCAAATCAGTTCATCGAAATTCATAGAACGGAACAACCTACCTTGACATTATATCGTTTCGATGAAAATTATGTTTTCTAAATATTGAGATTTAAATCGGTGTCTTTATTCGTATTTCGTCATTTCAATTAAAAGTTATAGCTATTTTACAATATTCGTTCGGGTTTTTTTCAGCTGTTCGAGGAAGTATTACTAATGTTTGCTTTTTCTTCTCTTCCTGTTTCTACTCTGCATAATTATACGATAGACCGTTAGCGTTCAGATTGTACAATATTTTTTCTAATATTTCAAAAAAGGAACTTGATTTTACCCGTTGATGCATGACGTATTCTACATGATCATAATAAAGTGTTCATTTTTTTGTAAGTTTAAAACATGTGAGCTGTGATATAGATCATCGATCATATAAGTGCGGATATTCTTTCGTTATGTGACCTTCGTTTTACTAGATGGGTATAGAAGAAGAAATGAATGTTTTTCAGTTGTACTAATTTTACTTATTTGTTACATAACATTGAAGCACAAGAAAGAAAATATTTGTCGACTAAAAACATGAAATACATGTAGATTATGAAAAACTCAAACTTCTTACATCATGTCAATTGATCTTATTAAAATTGAATATCTTCTCGTCTTTTACTTAAACTCTGATCTAAGATGCAGGTAATGCAAAATTTCAGTGGAATTTGTTTCTAGCATTATTATACATATTCAGATTCAGCGTAACGAGCTGATTGCGAATAACACCTTCCGAGCCTTCAAAAGCCATTTCTTCATGGAGAAAAACTCAAATTACTAAGAGGACCTCAAAAATACAAAAAACCGTCCTCTATGATGGAATTGACTTTTTGAGCTTCTGTTGAAAGATGAAAGGTTCGAGCTATATTTTTCTAAATCAGCATTGAAAACTGATTTAGAAAAAGGTTTTCAGCTCATTTCAGAGGTATACCTCTGAAATGATCGTGTTATTCGTAATCAGCTCGTTAAGCTGAATCTGAATATGTATAATAATGCCAGAAACAAATTCCACTGAAATTTTGCATTACCTGCACCTTATATTGCAGTACCAAACGCACTTTGTGGGTATAAAAGATTGTTATCAGTCATATAAAAACAAATTATGAATGCTCTAAAACTAAATTGTCAAAAAAACTTATCCAGAAGAGAGAAATTACATCGAAAACAATTGTCTACGAATTGTTTAAATTTTGCCAGTATTGCAATAACCAAGATATTAACAAATATGTTGAAGAAAAAGTTCAAAATTTATTTATACGAATTAAAAATAATGGTATTAGATACATCGTATAAAAGCTCTATATAGCAAACAAAGCAAAATAGATCTACTTAATCGTCTTCTCCTTCATTTGTTGAATATTTGTTAGAGTTGAATACTGCCTTGATCTTTTTGAGCAAATTTTGTATAAATTCAAATATTCTGCTAAGGCTATCAAGAGTCGACCCAAAACCACTTTGATCAGTGGGACGCGATGATGTTACAAAAAGTCTGTTTGTTCGCGTTGATGACCATCTGTTGTATGGTTTTCTTGTTGTGGAAGTAGTTGATGTTACATCCCCGAGTATTACTGATTCTTCATCTTCGTCACTGTCTTCTTCAAGATCTGACGTGTGCAGCAATGTTTTCTGTGGTTCTGGTATTTTTACCGCTGAACTTGGTTGCTAGAACAGAAAATAAAATTCAAATTCATCAATTAGTTTGTGCGTATTGAGCTCATGCACTTACTTTGGCTGGTAATGATTGTACAACGTAAAGTACAGCAAAAAAAGCCAAAAGAAGTTTCATTGTAAAACTATAATAAAATAACTTTTTCTTATATATTATCGAACATGAGTTCATATCATCGTTTCTTGCAAAAGATTATTTTATTCAATCATTTTTATTTTCTTAATAAATAGAGGTATCTCATCAAATCAGATTTTAATAGTATCTCTCTTCTAATGGAAAAACAAAGCAAAGTTGTTACATAATTTGGTTTTACCATTTGAGAAAATTCTTTTAGTACTCAGTTGTATTACCGGAACTGTTCTAGTCGTGTGTTTGAAAAGAATGACTCATTTTGTTTGTCTGCTTTTTTGTTCTCTTCTTCATTTAATTCTAAGTGCGCTTTTGTCTGTCAATTATAACTTACCGAGTTGAGGAAAAAAATAAACTATGGATTTTGTTTTTTCATATACCTTTCTTATTATTAATGCTAGAGAGCCAATTCAAATGCCATTCGAAAGAGTAGATATTGCTGAACATTACTGTATATAAAAAGAACTAACACACAAGACTGCTCAAACTTTATAAAAACGACTTTCCTTCTCTGTGGTCTGGAATAGAAAAGTAAAGTTGTTTAAAAGTATCTCTCGCCCTCTTTTTGTCAAGATTTAGATTTTCGAGTTAAATGTGGTACAATATACAGTTAAGTGTCCTTTATAGAATAAGACGCCTCTCAACTCTCAATGACGTCTCAGTTATTCCTTTCCGAGTTATGCATTTTTTAAGATGGACCACTGGAGATTTAACTTCATAATGTTAATGTTGGATCTCCAGTGGCCTATCTTAAAAAATTCATAACTCAGAAAGGAATAACTGAGACGTCATTGAGAGTTGAGAGGCGTCTTATTCTATAGAGCATACTTACCTGTATACTGTGCCCACATCTAACTAGAAAATCGAACTTTTGCCAAAAAGTGGGGGAGGAATACTCTGAAACAAGTTCAGTTTTCAATTCTGATCCCAGTTAACGAATGATTTTGTTTTACTTGTTTATTAGCTCCAATCAATGAGTCTTTATAGTAGAAGTTACATCACTATCAGATAGTTAAGGGTAACCCCCCCTCTTTTTTGCAGAAAAGTTGTCATTTTGAGCTGGACATAGGCCAATGTAGAGGAAAGTCTGGGCTATAAAATGAGACAACTCCCAGCTCTCCATAACCTTCCTTCAAAAGATTATGAAGTTTTTAAGTTTTTCCTTCAGTGCCCAGAAAATCTCAACTTTTTAGGTTCGTAAATTTTTCTCTCCTTTCCTATATATTCAAAATTTTTTCTTATACATCGCATGATAGAAGAGAGTGTGCTCTTCAAAATGAGATGTTTCCTAGAATTTTCCGATGAGTTTTCTTAGAGCTATAAGCATAGCCGCAATCGAGAAAGAAAGCATATTTTTCAAAAAGAAAAAAAACGAACCTGAGATAGAATCCGAGGTATCTGTGATAAAATTGTGAACTCGATCAGACCATTTTTTCGGGGGTCGTAATGTGTGCCAACGAAAACTGGAGTTTTCCAGAAAACCCATAGAAAAACACGTCAGAAAATTCTGGGTAAAAATACATCGATTTTCTTTTTCGATGTTCTATCTCTGGTATAAATTTGAACCCGATCCGACATCGGCTTCCCCGATTTCCAAGATGGTAAAAAAAGAGGGAGGGATGTATCCTTAATTCTTTGCACTTTGAAACCTACAACTATCACCGGTACAATAATAGGGTTAGATTTCCAAACTTGTAATGTCGTTTTTGATGAGCCAGAAACACAACACTTCCACAAAAATATTTTTTTATAAAACTTGAACCGTCTTCTGTATTAATTATTTTTATATAAAATATCTGCACTTTCGATTGGCGTTTGAACTGGTTCTCTAGCATCAATGGTAAAAAGGATACATCAAAAACAAAACTCATGGTTTATTTTTTCCCATCTCGGTACTCTTTCTCTGTGAATATAGTATTTATAAGAATGAGTCGTCTAATTAATGTAAAAGAGGTTTTGATTCTAATTTCGATCATATTTAACTCTGTACAATTACTTCGGTAAATATTCTTTTATACATACTTTAAATTGGACGAATAAAATTGTTGTATGTAAAACGAAAGTTAGTTATGTCGATACTAATCGGCTGCTTGTCGGATTGTTTTTTCTTCAATCTTTATATAGGATTTTTGTTTGCTTGGCAATAGAAAAAAACATAGAAGGGAAAAAAATTGATGAATAACAGATTATTTATTTCTTTGTTTTTCTCTCTTGCGTATATTAGTACTGATGAGCGTATTTTGGAAACAAATATAATTGATAATGACGATTGTCATATTCATAAATCAGGTTTCGTTCTGGAATTCGAATAACAAAAATTATAATACACAAATAAGAACTTATTCATCGTTTATCTCAGTTCCATCTTCCAAAACAATTAATGACATCAAACCTGCTATTTTCTTCTAGTGTATGAGAAAAAAAGATATATTTTTATCTTTTGTATGTCTATCAGCATATGTAATATCATCTCGACTTTGTTCTTCTATGACAAATATTCTTGCCTTGTCACAGTTTCATTCTAAGATATTATCTTATACAACAACAACGTCGTTCAAGTTATCCTGTGAATAAAATGAGATAGAAAATTACTATTATAAGTTTCTTGCAGAATGTAATAAACGAAATTTTGTTTGTAATTATATTGAAAAACTTCTTTTTCAACTATTATAACAACATTTCTGTATATAATCTAAATTTAATTACTTTATAGGAATTTATAAATAATGGCTCTCGAATTCCATATTTGATATGATTCCTATTTCATCAGTTTCAAATATCTCTAAAAAATATGGTTTAATGAATGGTCAAAAAACACTTGGGGTTTTAAATTTATCTATTTTTAACATACATATTTTATTCTTAAAATGAGAACGACTAAAACTTGTTTGAAAAGACTAAATATTGTTTTAATAAACAACGTTTGAATTTCAAATAGATGGCAATTAATATAAATTGACTATGCGTATAATGTCGCTTATATGTGTTTATTTGCAGTTAACGTATCAGACCGCTAACATTTGTTTTTAAAACTATTTCAAATTTAATATATCGTATGTCTAAATTTTTCTTTCAAAATCATAACTGTACAGAGAACGAAAAAAAAAATCACGACAAAAAAAGCAAATAGAAAAAAAAAAACTCTGATCACACACGCACATATTCTGTAAGTCGAGCAAAAAGACAATCACTCAAATAGCGATCCAAAAAAGTGATTAAATAATACAAATTTAATTGCGCTTGTTAATAACAACAGAAAAAGAAAAAAAATACTGTACAATGAGAGTGGGAAAAGAAGCACATGCTTAATGAGCAACTGCGCAAAAATTTGTATTAGAGAAAAAAAGTAAAAAAACAAACAAACAAAATACGCGACTCCCTTCCCCAGAAATGTGATATTTAAAAAGAGAAAACAAATTTTATTTTTGGCAAAATAGTCCGATTATACAAAAAACAAAAGAAAACAAACAAATGTCTTATCGCTTTACTTTTTTGCACGTAAGAAAAAGAACACTGTTATAGACAACTTTAGAAAAATTTAAAAAGAAAACAGATTTATTTGAGAAAAAAACCATGAGAATATTTGGGAACTATAAAATGTCACATTGGTATTTATGAGTATTTGTCTGTACCATGATTCTATTTGACAGAAGGGAGTTCAAAATATTCTTTCATAGAAAAAAAACAAAAACAGACTGATTGTAAAAAAAAAGAAGTAATAACTGGCACGATGAAAAAACAAATTTTGTCATGATACACTGATAAGTGAAAAAAGTACAATGTATGACGAGCACCGATTAAAAAAAATTAAAAAAAAGACAAAAACATCAACAAAAATATATTTATTCGTGGAAGACATGACACGAAAAAAAAATTGCTTTTGTGTGATTAAGAATATGATGGGAAAATTAACTATCTCTTTATAGTTTTTAAATAACTCTTTCTCTTATATTCTGACTAAATTTTAGTGACAGAATGATAGAACAATATGAATATTTAATATGGTTTATATAATCTCTCGTGAAAACGTATTCTTTCATCGTTTGTCGATAATGACTGATGAAGAGCACTCAATGGATGATTTACTGCAGTCATCATCATTTGTACTTCTCTTTCTCTTAATTGTGCCTGTTGTTCTAACAAATACCGATATCTTTCTTGTTCTAAACGATCAGGTAAAAATGGTGGCGCACGTGTACCAATGGTTGATGGATCGAATAATGATGACGGTGTCGGAAAATAAGGTGATAATGAAGGTTTGTAGTCGATATTTGATGTCGATGTTGTTGGTCGATTGAATGGTGGCATGGATGAATTGGATGCTGCCGGATTAGTCAATAAAGAAGAAAGAAAGGGTGAAGGTGGAAACGCAAGTAACTGTTCTTGATTAAATTTCCTTCTTTCGTCGAATAAATCTTTGTTTTGTTGTTGCTGTAATCGCAGAGAAGGTGAAGATAAGAGATGAGTTGATACTGGTGTAGATCGATTTGGCACAAGGAGAGATAGTGATCGACGATCTAACAGACTTGTGGCGTTTGTTATATGAGAATCAAAAAATGTTGGCGTGGGTAATGGTGTTGTACGCGACGATGTTATATCAATTGTAATAGGCTTTGCCTGATGTTTTATTTCAGAATCACGTTTTTGTTTAATTGTTGTAGAAGGAGTAACAACTAAATATCAACAAATGTATTACTTATATAAGTTTCCGCAAGTTTTTATTAAGTATGGAAAAAAATTCGTACTACTTTCGTAAGACTGATTTTTCGCTTTTCATTAATTGTCTACACTCTTAATTAATCTTAAAAAGATTTCTATAGATATGTAGTTTTGGGTTATTAGAAAGTTTGTTTACGCAAAAATATTAGTGTAATAATAAAAAGTTACTCAACCTTGTATAAATATAAACACTTACTTGGTTTCGGACAAGGCAGCGTTAAACTTGTCGATGAAGATGATTTGTTTAAAACAGGCGCAAACGGAGGTCTAAGTAATGGTGATTGTTCTTGATGAGGAAGAAATGGTGGTAATGATTTGAATGATTGAGCCATCCATGGGCTAAAATTATTACGAGCATTCAGATCATTTTGAGAAGAAAATAAAGCGGATTGAGCATCAAAGGAAAAAAACGGTGGTCGTAACGTGTTCATTGCAGGATTTTGTTGTTTATTAGGTGATGTCAAACCAAATTTATCGCGAACTCGTTGTTCTTGATAGTAAATCATCCACGCTATATGAACATGAGCACTTGACCAACGTCCATTAGATGGTTTAATTGTTGGAGCTGGAGGGCAGCTATTTTTCACTGAAGATTTATTTACTGATAAAAATGCATGATTTCTGGATGATAACTCATTTGATCTTTTCACTGTTGAGTTATTATTTGCGTGGTTGTCATTGGTAAACATTTCACTGACAGAAAATTTCATTTTTGTTTGTGACGATGGCTTTTTTGACGGTACTTCTTTTGTCACAGTAGAATTCGGGGTTATTGCGGGTGATTTAGATAATGAATCGTTTTTTGTTGTTAAATTTAAATTGTGCTGATGTGTATGGTTATGATTGTGTTGATGTTGATGAAATTCTGTGAAGATCAGTGGTGGTAAATGATACGGTAATGGAGTAAAATCGGTGCTTGATGTACTATTAGAAGGCTTTGGAGATGGATTAGTTACCTTTGTTGTTGAAGAAAACTGGGTAGGAGACACATCCGATTTCGGTTGTGTTAATAATTTATCAGCCTAAATAAAAATATCTACATTAAAATAAGGGTTCCAGATGTTATATAAGCTTCAGTTCATACCTGTGGCTGCTGAAAAGAATTTTGATTATGATGCGAAGCGAGGTAATGTGAGTTTAATTGTCGCTGTAAAGTTTCACGTGACCATAAATTAGGACACATATTCGTTGGATCCATTTTTACATTGATACTTGCAGAAGACGGCGTGTTTGTCGCTGCAGCAGTCGCAGCTGAAATGTAAGTAGGATAAAACGATGACAGCATTTTTTCGAGTGATAAATTAACTGAACTCGATGAAGATGTATTTGGAGATTCATCTGATTTTGGATAAGGACGAAATAATGCTGGGCCTGACGAAAATAAAGGCGGCGGTGGTATAGGTAACTCAAAATTATGATGAGGATTATAAAAACGTGAATAAATCATTGGATCGAATGGCAATGATGGTCCAAATGGTGATGAAGAAAAAGGAGGAAACTGTTTAAATTGAGAATAATCAAATAGGTTTGGCTCTGATTTGATCGTCAATGGAGCACGTTGCTCTTTATTCAATTCTGATGATTGTGTTACCACTGTATGTTTAGGAATTTGTTGTTGACTAGAATGAAAAAAAAAAAAGCATAAGTGATCACTGACTTCAGTTCTTAATATCTCACTTGTCATTCAAATGTTTTGATTTGTGTTTTTTGTGATGGTGATGACAGTGATGATGGTTTTGATTGTGATGAGATGACTCTGGATGGTTTGGTAGTGTTTGATTCGTATTTTGTGTAGTTGTTGTTGTATTTGAACATATTGAATCCCGATGTGACGAAGATAGACAGCAATCACCGACCAAGCTTGATTTCTCATGGTTCTCATCTATAATGGCAGGTTCTTTTTCATTTGTTGAAACTGAATTTTCATTGGAAGTACGTTCAAATGTTTTTAATAACAAATTTTGTTTCTTTTTTTGTTCAATGTCGTTTTTCGTGAGATCCACCGATTCATTTTTAATCATATTCAGATAATATTGATTGTCAAGTAGCTTTGTTGGTGATGATAAGAAGGGTTGAGTTGTACTGTTATGTATGTGTTGTTGTTGAGTGGGCGATAAAATTTTGGGCGATCTCGAATTAGTATAATTTCCTCGGTTACCATCCACGCAAGATTTGGTTGGTGATAACCATAAAGCTCTATTGGTGAAATTAAAAAAGAAAAAAAATCTATGTCACTTCTTCACTAGAGAAATGTCAAGAAATGAAGACAAATACTGACTCAGAGATGTTAAAATTGTCAATCTATACGTATGCTATCTTTTATGCAAAATTCTGCGAAAGTGATACACAGAAACACTATGATTTGTACTAACCTATCGTCATCGAATTTATCGAGCTGCTGTTGATTATTTTTTACTATGAATGGTTTACTGTCATCTAAAGAACTAATTAATGGTGTATTTGATGACGATGGGGCGATATCTACTTTAATTGTTGGATTACATGATATATTCATTGAACGATTTGCCTCATATATCATTATTGACGACTGATCGGTTTTTCTACTGGTTTTCCTTCCAATCGTTATCCTATTTCGTTCATTTATTTTATGCTTATTATGTGCAATTAATAATTGTTGATGTTGCTCATAGGCCAATAACAGATCATCATTATTTTCGAACGATAAAAATGCAAAACCATCAATAAGATCGTGTTTTCCCGTTTTTGTTTTTGATGTTATGGTTTTGATATGTTTTTCAGCAATGGAACGTCGACTTTTATCATCACTATTATTTTCATCCGTGATCGTTGTCGTTATTGTTGTTGCTGGTAGTGCTGTTGTCAAGTTTTTGTCTGTGTTTATCTCCATGTCATAAGTATTATCAGTTGTCAGTTGTATTGCTGGTTCTAGATTATCATTATTTTTTGCCATTTTGATTGTCTTTACAGATTTTGGTAAAATTGAGTTTGCTGAAGATACTGAGGAATTAACTGAAGAAGAATTGGACGATGATGTTGAACAGGAACTGTCTGATGAGCAACTTCTTGAAGATGTACTTTCATCGCTGAGCGATCGTGGACGTTTTTGCGATTGTTGTTTTATATTCGAAAAAGATATTCGCCGATGATTTGTCACTGATTTTGATTTACTCCTACTATTATTCGATGATAAATCTTTTCGTTTATTTTTTTTCGTTGTTCTCGACGATGAAGAAGAAGACGTCGTTGTTGTTATTGATTTTTTTGTTTTCTTTTTTTCATTAGTTGGCGATAGCAACGACGATTTTTTCCCATCTTTAATATCTTTTGTCGTTGTAGCAACCGTTGTGGGTGTCACGGATTCATTAGAGAGCTTTGAAGTGTTCACCATCATGTGAAACTCTAAACAAAAAGATATGTTTGTGTTGTGTCAAAGTGTTTGACACAGCGTCGAAGAACATGTAATTTTACGCATCGAAAGAGCTTCTACAACAAATGACACCATATCTCTCTTTCAGTTCACTACATGCTAAAAAGCAGCAACGAGCCAGTTTCAAAATCACTATAATGAATTCTGACGTTTAGGTGTTTGATTAAGGTTGAAACAAACCTAATCTCTCTAGATGATCTCATTTTTCAGAAAAATACACTGTGTTGAACGCATCATTTTGCGCTTCCTGTCACTTATAACTCCTAAAAACAGAAAAATATGGTCTATTCATCCTGAAAATCTGATTGAGATACAGCACATAAGATATTGTATTTGAGCGAAAAGTCACTTGAGTATTAACTTACGTTCAAATATCGCCCAAGAAAATAAATAGAGAACAACGTAGTGATGTCGAATAAATCACGTTGTAAAAATACTTTAGCTGATATTATCATATAGCTAACAAAAAAGTTAAATTTCCCAAACAAAATAAAAATCAGATGATTGACCTTGCGATTTCCTCACATAGTTTCAATCTAAAGTAAATAAAAATAATAATGTACGATATAACTTCTTTGCAAAAGTTTTGCAAGTACAGATAGTCAAATGTTCACTCAGAAATGTTACTCAGGAAAACTCATTAAGTCTAAAAGTTAGTCAGCAACTACGCTTGAACAGTTTCGACTAGCATATGTCATGCTTGAGATTTAAATGCATAACAAAATCATTTTTTTTAACGAGAACAAAACGAGTCATTCTTTAGGACAAATATACTAGAAAGCGATGAGCAACGTCTGAGATTAGGAATAACACGCTGCTTTTTTAGTGGATATCCGGATGTGCCCGAAATTTCTGAAAACCTCTGTTAAATATTAAGATTGAGGCGAAGCCCCACTTAAGCGAAAAGCCTTTGCAGCCTTGACGAAATTAATCAGAATCCAAATACTTTAGTATTCTAGAATAGGAACAAGTTTAATGCACCCCGATCATTGAGCAGTATGTGTAGAAGTATAGCAGAGAGAAGAAAAATATTGGACTCCATTAATAGCTCGCGTTGTCCTTTCTAGGTTAGATATGTCATTAGCGCATGTGTATGCTACATTGGAGGCCAAAACTCGAGAAAATTTATAGAGCTAATTAGATTGTCGATCAGAAAGTGTATTCACCGATCAGCGGCAAAATAGACAACTGAAGGCTAGTACAGTCAGTGGATAGATTATGGTAGTAATGGTAGTAATGAACCAATCATAGTACAAATACGGAGAAACAAATACACAACTAGATGGATTGTCAATTACGCTTCGCAAAGATTCAAAAATCGTCGAAGTTTACTGATTGTTGCTAACATTTGTGAAACAAATTATATTTGATCTATCTATAGAATTTCATTCATTTACTTCACTAGTTTTTGGCGACTATAATTAAAGATTAGAGAGTTGTGAAACCTGTGTTGTAACCAGGGTTACCAACTGGTCCGCTTTTCAGCAATTTTGAAAAATCATACTCAAACAGTACTGTTCGTTTTTTAGTGAAAATATGTTCGCAATGACTCATCCGAAGAAATTCTGGTCTTGTTTAACTGTGAGCAGATCGTAGCGACCTTGACAGATATACAATCGGTGAAAAAGTATAATTTCGAAAGACAACGTGTACAATAAATATCTATGCTTATTTTTTATGTATTGCTATATGAATATGTGTCTCGTGCGAAAAAGATCGCTATGACTAGCAAGAAGAAAAGAAAATACACTTGAAATAAGAAAAACATACTGTCCGCTTTTCTAAGACGACTTTCCGCTTTTTGGACCGTTAGTAGGGGTGTGACAGTTCCATATCAGTTCTGAGAGCGGGAGCTAGCACATCATTTCAAGCTCATATGAAAGGAGCTGATCGCCAGCTCACATCAGTAGGAGCTGGAGCTGATCAACAGCTTACATGAGTAGGAGGTGAAGCTAATCATCAGCTCTTTACCACAGTTCATTAGTTTATACTGAGACGCATGTTCTCTCTCTGGTGTTTGTTTAAGGATGTTTACTTAAATATAATACGTCTTACTACGATGCACTTTAACTGCCCTGTCACTTTATTGCCTTGAAAATAGAAAAAAACATACTAAATACAAAAATTAGGTAGATGTTTAGGTACATCTCTTTAATGTCTAATTTCTTTTTGGTATTGCCATTCTATTTTAATCACTGGAATTAAGCTGGTAGATAGAGTCAAGCCTCACACAATTTATTAAGATAGCAAATGTGATGGCATACTCTCTTCACATTTTTTCTCTTTTGTTCACTCTTCCCTTTAACGCATAAATTGTATATCCCTTTTTTGTGTGCGTATATATATAACCGCATGGTTTTCGGTATAAGAATTATTCAGTCAACACAATCTGTTATAGTGTGAGCAAGGTGTTAGCTGTTGTGTTTAGCAAGGTCCTGAATGATGATACTATATTTTCGCCGTTCCACGATCTATTCAGTATCAGTTCTTACAACAGTTCTTTTGAAATAGTTTGAGTTGTTTAGCAGCTCTGGAGTATAAAACTGTTGGAGCTGGTTAACAGCTCACATGAGTAGGAGCTGGAGATGGTCACCAGCTCTTTACTACATTTACTCACAGTTCACGAGCTTAAACTGTCACACCCCTAAGCGTTAGAGATGGCATCCTTGGTTGTAATCTCATCAAAAATAAAAAATTTGTGAAACACATAGATAATATAAAGAGTTTAACATAAGACTAAGCAACGGTGCGTTTATCATGGACATAAAAAGCCTCTATTAATCAACTGTTTTCACGGATCAGGTACAGTGCTGTGCATTCTCCACTTTATATTCATAGATGCATATATGTAACTATAATGAATTCTCTATGTGATTCATTACCTATACGTATAGATACATCCCAGAGCTCCTAATCGGGTGAATTTCTGATGACCCCCTGGACCAAGCCGGGCCAACAAAAGTCGAGGCCTGTCAGACCCATCATGCTAATCGATTGGCCCGGCCCGGCCAGTAGTCTTTCCTGGACCGCCTGGCTTGAGTCCGACTGTAATTGTTTGTTTCTAGACTCAATTCAATTTTGTTATGGCAATAACGAAGTAAAAGCTTTGCTAAAGATTAGTTCAGCAGCATATACATATTGTACAGCACATATTCAAGAATCTATTGTACAATAAACTCAGTAAAGGATAGAATTCCTTTAGATGGTGTATTTGTTTCTTCTTCTATCATTAGTCACCTGAATTGACCACTGATCAAATTCTTTTTTTCTCAACAGAATTCACTAAATAATAATAGCATATTGTTACTAGGCAATAGCCAAATTTAACTGAAAATATGGAGAAAAATTTTAAAATTTCTCGGACCGGCCCGGACCGTAAAAAACGCTGACCCGACCGAGCTAAAAACTTTTCTCGGACGGCCCGCTCGGCCTAAGAAAAAACAGCGACTGGCTCGGCCCGGCCTGGTCCGAGGCGGGTCGGTCTCGGACCGGGTCATCGAGTCGGGTGGATCGGCAGGAGCTCTGATACATCCTTTACACTGTGTATCTATGATCAGCTGTTAATTAAATCATACAATATAATATAGAATCAATATTTTTCAAAAATTTATCATTTTTAGGCATTGATTACACGATAATTAAATAAGGTGTTGACAAAATTATTCTTGAAAGGCCGTCAAAACTACTTAATAATTCGATTTGTCTTTGTCCCGAATCTATATGATAAATAATAACTGAGAAAAACCGGCACAAAAGTTGGTCCAAAAGGTGTCAGAAAGGAAAAAGAAAGAAGACTATTGTTAGGCAGCAATGGCTTTAGTGAAAAGCAATAAGTTATCGAAGCTTACTTCGACAACCTAATTAACAACAAGTAAAGTGACTTTAATTTTGTTTTACAGTCTGACCTATTTGAAACAATTTTTGCATAGTGAAGTTTCACCCGATGACGAAAAGATAAAAGCAAGGATACTTATCCTGTTTCTATGCAGAATGCATATACATGTACTCCTCCAGATTTTCAAAAATAGAACGATTAGAATGACTTTAAGAGTCTAACGATAATTGTACGCGTAAATATGTTGACCAAGTTGGCGGATAGGAGATATTTTGCGTCTGTAATTATCACATGAGGAATAAAATAACAATAAAGAGTAAGAATGTAGTGAGGATTACCGCCCCTCTTTATTTTAAAGTTTCCACCTTTAAGTTGAACATAGCCTAATGTAGAAGAAACTCGGGATACTAAACAAGACCATTTCCAACGTTCCACGGCTGTTTTTACAAAAATTATGAATGCTTTAGTTTTTTGTTCGAAAGGCTAAATAAAATTAATTCGTTTGGTTTCGTAACTTTCTCTCTCCTCTTGTCAGCATCTTCAAATTTTTTTCATATATAATACATAGTCTAATCGAACAAAGTGTTTCAAAAACAAACAAAAACAGGTTTTACATGGACTTTTTATCATTAGAATACTTAATTCATTTATAAATAGCAAAAAAGTCACATCCGTGTACATTATACCTTCCAAGCAGTACCGTCTTCGGCAAAACGATTCTTCAATGCGAAACCTTTTGGATGAAAATGATAGCCTCCAACTACACAGGCTATCATTTCAATTTATGGAAAACCAGTTTTCCCGAAACCGCGAAACTTTTTCTAAATAAGTCACGATTGTAGCGCGCAAAATTCTGATCAAAATAAGTCATCTCCCAGCCCTACACGACATTTCTTTGCAAAGTTATAGAGTTTACAGGGAAAGCCCTAAATGTTCATTGTCACCTCAGAGTTACAGAAAGAAAATGGAAAAATGAATTTAGGGCTTTTTCAGTAAACTCTATAACTTTGCAAAAAAAGGTTGTGTAGGGCTGGGAGATTACTCATTTTGATCAGAATTTTATCGTGACTTATTTACAAAAAGTTTCGAGGTTTTCGGAAAACTAGTTTTCCATAAATCGGCTAGGAAAGGCCTATGAACCCGAATGAATGTCATATTCGAAATCAGCATGGTCGATTACTTACAACCCACTGCATTTCGTTAGAAAAATGAGAGTACACATGTGGGGAGGTTCCCTCGTTAGCTATTTTCAATTGTCAGTTTATTGCATTGATTTTAAAGTTATTTGGAGTCAAATAGCTGTTGTTGGGTAGAATAGGACATTTGCACAAATGTGATTATATCGTAAAAAATAAAACTACCTAGAATACGATGTAAATGTCTATAAGTATTTGTTTTTGAACCAAGAGACCAAGTCGAACACTAACAAGATATACAATGAAACGTGATGCAATTACCGACATAAAAGAATAGGATTCACACTACATACAACAAAGGAATAAATCACGTATGATGATGATATGACCTTCAGGTCTGACCGTCAGCTATTAAATAACTGGACATATGCCTGATTATGTTTCGAAATTGACAATAAATTTAGTTCACTAAATAACTATTCATAGCATAGCAGGTGGATAAACTTTATAATTTCTACACCCATGATACTATTTTTGTAGAATTTCTGAGACAATTTGTTCGAAATTGCGAGACATTTAACGATTTTAATAATTACTACTATCGGAGCCAAAATAGAAGAGCAGTGGTTATTTTTTGGATAATTCAGCACCAGATAAAGATAGAGCTGCGCACAAATTGCGATGTCGGTAGACTCTGTCTTTGCTGATAACTGCCAAAAGTTATCAATTCAGTCAATAGAGTTTCACGGCACCACTCTCACCGTGATTTTCTATTTCAGCTACAGTGGCGGCAAAAAGTATTTGTACGATATTGTTCTGCTCATAACTCGGTAACGAAGGTGCTTTTGAAAATTGTGAAACTACCAGGGAAGCGCTCGTTGGCTCCTCTGTCTATGGTAAATTTTTGCAATCACTAGGCCTTTTGCATCTAGACTTATGGCTATAACAATAGAGTGGTCGATGTTTTTTTGGCAAAAAGTATTTGTACAGTTGAGAAAAATCTTTTTTTAGGCTGTATAAGCACCGACAACAATTATGTAGACTCTTGATGCAGAGATTCTGTTTCTGAAACTGATAATCTGTTTTGAAAAAAACAAAATCGGTGCAGGAAACAATTAAAAATCAGGAGTCTCCTGGTCAAATCAGGAGATTTGGGCACTCTGTCTATTATATTCTTTCGTGTTTCTATCCCCGTTCTCTTTCCCGAACATGCTGTATAGAAACAGCTGAGTAGATGTGTATGTATATATATAATACACATGTATTCTATATAACAATGTTTTTAAAAAAAGAAAGAATGACCGTTCGTATATATATACTCGAACCTTTCTCTTTATAAACACATACGATTTCAACTTTTCTTAACAAAGTGCGAAACTGCTTTTCATCGTTTTTTTGCAAATTATGCGCTTTTACCTTTTTTTCAAAGGAATTATTTCAAAGAAATGCAGTATTTCTTTGAAATAATTCCTTTGAAAAAAAGGTTTACAAAGTAAGTACATAGCATTTCTGAGAGAGGGAGCGAATTAAGATAAATAAAATCTTCCAACTTTTCCTTAGTGACAGAGTTGAACTATATCCTTCTTGCGTCATATTACTGCACCTCTTTATCTTTCTCAGATAATGCATAAAGTCTAAGATCTCCTTTTGTATAGATTCAGTTAAACACAATGATGTAATTCTTCGAGAACATGGTAAAATCATTTTTAATGTTTTCGTCAGCCAGATGATGCTTCCATCACGCCATAAGCTCTATCTGAAAAGGAAAAATCAATATTAATACAAAGTCAGAGAAAGTACACAGCAATTTCGATCCACTGTTCTTCTAGTATACAGGAACATCTCCTAGTCCGTAGTCATACTGTGGAACTATCTGATGTTCGATAAGCTTTGGAGTTTACTTTTCAGAAACATTTGCTCAGGTAAATTAAGTCCTACTTCGCTGCATTGCACAATTCTGATTCGATCATATGATTGGAAATGATCTTAAATTAAATATGAGAAAGATGCCTTTTACTTCATTCAATTATGAGTTTTACCAATAAGGTTACGTTTGCCGTATGTGAAGCATCGAGCATTCACGCTTGAACTTTCAGAGTGTATATCCGTGGATATTATCGCTCAGACCAGTTCGATGCTAGAACCATTCTAGCATCCTGTGAATGAGGCGGAATGGCTTCGCCCCAATCCACTGTGCATCAAACAGAACCGAACCGATCTTTGCTACACCTGAAAGTCACTAATGGCAAAGCGATCTTACACCAAGAATACTCACATTTATGAAGACATCAGTCTCCCAGGCATTTTCTCACTTGTGTGCATTTTTATTTTGAGACCTCGTACAATCATTGTGTTTAACTAAATCTATACAAAAGGAGATATCTTAGATTTTATGCATTATCTGAGAAAGATGTAGAGGTGCAGTAATATGACCCAAGAAAGATACAGTTCAACTCTGTCACTAAGGAAACGCTGGAAGACTTTATCTTAATTCGCTCTCTCTCTCTCTCAGAAATGCTGTGTGCTTGCTTACTTTGTAAAATTGTTTTGGAATAATTCCTTTGAAAAACAAGCAAAAACACATAATTTGCAAAGAAAACCGATGAAAAATAGTTTCGCACTCTGTTAACAAAAGATGAAATCGTATGTGTTTATAAAGAAAAGGGCTCTAGTCTATATATTATACAACGGTCATTCTTTCTTTTTTTAAAAACATTGTTATATAGAATACACACATACCTACTCAGCTGTTTCTATAAGTGACGTTCAGAAAAGAGAACGCGGATAGAAATATGAAAGAATATATAATAGGATATGGATATACTAATATGATCACAGATTATGTGGCAGTTACGCTGACCGTTTAAGTGCCGGTTTTGAACTGTTTTCATAACATAGCTTTCGTGGCTGTTTTCACGCCGTAAATTAACGGTGTAAAAACGATACATTAACGGTGACGGTAAACGGCGTGTTTTTTCACCGTTTTTATGACGTTAATGGGCCGTGGTGTTTGGCGTGGGAATAAATGTGGTGGATTTCAGTCAACTTATCCACCGAAGCAGCCACAGGCTGGTGGTAATGAAAGGTGCGAGGATATCAACACTTTAAAGTTAAAAACACTGCCAGAGTTAGAACAAAAATGTAGAACAGTATAGTTCCATAGTAAATATCAAGGATAATATACATTCAGCAGTCAAACATCTCTCATTTGAAAACATCGCACGTGATAGGAAAGAGATAGGAGGTAGACTACGGTTTTTCCTAAATAATTGGGAACAAGTTACGAATGACGATTGAATTTTTAGTATAGTAGCAGGATACAGCATTCCTTTTTGTGAACAGCCTACACCACGCCATACGTGTATCCAGCCTAACTTTTCGTCAGAGGAAAATAGCTTTTTAGAAAAAGAAATTGCAAGTTTACTCGAGAAAAAAGCTATTGCTCTAACAGTACATACTCCTGTCGAATTTGTTAGCCATCTTTTTACGCGACCCAAAAAAGATGGTGGAGGGCAGGCCGGTTTTTAACCTTAAAAAGTTAAAGGAAAAAGTGGACATTTTAAAATGGAAACAATGATGGATGTGAAATATTTATTAGAAAAGTATGATTTTATGTGTAAAATTGATCTCAAAGATGCCTATTTAACGGTAGCTATGCACAACGATGACAAAGTTTTTAAAATTCGATTTTAACGGCGTTTTATATAAATTTTTATGTTTACTATTCGGACTCGCACTTACCCCACGGATCTTCACTAAACTGCTAAAACCTTTCGCAGCATTAGCTCGAAAGTTAGGCATTCGTCTCGTCATATATTTGGATGATATAATCATCTTCAATAAAAGGAAAGAAGGATTAATTCGGGTTCATAATACCGTTATTTTTATTTTACACCATCTCAGTTTTGTGATTAATTTTAAGAAATCCGTTCTAGAACCAACGAAAGTTATCAATTATTTAGGCTTTGATATAGATTCTAGCCAGATGAGTTTGTTTCTACCGCAAAACAAAATTGATAACGTGATTAAATCATGTGAACAGCTGATAAAATCAGAACGTATTACGATCAGAGAATTAGCGAAAATTATCGGGTTACTATCCAGTACGACACAAGACATCGCGCCTGCTCCAATTAATTATAGACAGTTACAATTTTATTCATCAAAAATGCTTTTAAAAAATAGAAACTATGAAGCCGAAATAACTCTGACTTCGGAATGCAAGATGGAGTTAACTTGGTGAGTAGAAAATATTAGATCACAGAACGGACGCACGTTAATATCGCCGTCGCCAGATTTATATTTTGATTTAAAAATTTATTCTGACGCTCAATCTGAAAAATGGGGTGCATTTCACCCTGATGAAGCATACATAGGAGGAAGATGGTCTAATGAAGAAGAAAATCTACATATCAATCCTAAAGAACTTTTAGCAGCATTATTCGCGGTTAAGCTATTCGCTAAAGGACTTGTTGATAAACATATTCATATTTTCAGTGACAATACCAGCGCGGCTTCATACATTAATAATCTAGGAGGCACTCGATCTCAAGCCCTTATTGAAGCAGCAAAAAAATTTTGGAACTATTGTTTCGAACATAAACTACATGTTACAGCAGAATTTCTATCAGACCGTCTGAATACAGAAGCAGATTGGGCGTCACGTCATTTGCAGGATGCTAGCGACTGGCGTCTGGATAGAAACATTTTTCTCAGTTTACACAAACTTTTCGACAATTTGATGTTGACCTGTTCGCAAGCAGGTTTAATTTGCAAACCGTACAATATTTTGGCTGGAAGTCCGATCCTGAAACAATCGTGGCAGATTCCGTACACTTTGACTGGAATCGTTTCGAAAATGCTTATGCATTTCCACCGTTTTGTTTGACTTCACGTCTTTTAGCGAAATTACGCAGAGAAAAATCGACAGTAGTACTCATTGCTCCAGTCTGGCTCAACCAGACATTTTTTCCTCAATCGCTTGCACAACTGATCGAAGCACCAGTACTCCTGCCAATTTTTTCACACCTAATTGCGAACCCGGCGGGACAACAAAACCCAATGATAAAGTAAAACAGGTTACAGATGGCAGCCTGAAAAGTATCAGGGAATACTAATCTGATAGAAGCATTTCGACAAAAGCAAAAGAAACCATTTGCAATGCTCAAAGGCCAGGAACTAGATCTGCATACAAATGTTGTTGGGTTAAATGGGCTGACTAAATTCTGTCAAGAAACAGCGATTCAGTTTCAGCGTCTCTGGCCAATATTTTAAACTTTTTAGCAGACTTATTTGAAAACAATTTACAATATAGAACAATAAATCTTTATCGTTCAGCATTGTCTCTGAATATGACAAAAATAGAGGATGTTCCTGTAGGACAGCATCCGATGATAAAGAGTTTTATGCGCGGTGTATTCAATATCCGTCCACCGCAACCGCGATATTCCTCTACTTGGGATGTATCAGTAGTCCTGAATTATATAGAATCTATGCAAGAAGACGAAGCAATTTCAATCCGTCATTTGAGTTATAAATTAGCAACACTGATGATTTTGATGACAGCAGCGAGATCTTCAGGGTTGCAGAAACTAAAAATTTCGCGAATGATTGAAGACGAGGATAAAACGGAGTTTATCATTGATGAACTTACCAAAACTCAAAGAGAACATCATAAACCAGTCAGGATGATTTTTTATAAAAATCAAATATCACTCAAACTGGACGTAGTTCACTGCAGTGTTGACTGCAGAATTATTCGATTAACTTAAACGATTCCATTCAAATCAGTAAATCGGATCCAAATAAACAACGGCAAATAAAACGGGTTCTAATTAGCGGAAATGAAAGTCAAAATTTAAGGGAAGAAAGATTCTTTCTCACACCAGCATTGAGTGATGACTATGGCAAAGAAGCTTATATTTTTCTTTCACAGTGGAAGAAAGGCAACAAACTTTCTGATGCTGAAATAGTAGAGCAGGCAGCGAATGGAATAATTATCGAAGGACAGCAACTCGGTCAACATTGCGAATCACAATATATAGCTCGCAAACTAATAGACGTGAAAAACAAAAGGAGAGAAGAAATTTACAAGTGTTGCATTCACCTATACACAATGGAATGCTTTCTATATAAACTAATAAATAAAGCACTGAGAGAAACCGACACGAGCAAAATAAACACTTTGGGACCATTTTGTTACATTCTATTCAGAAGCTGGCTAAACACCGATACGAAACACGCATCGGAACTCTATCGTGGTGCGAACATCGATCAAAACACACTAAAATCGTATGCGGAAGTCACCGGCCAGACCAGATGCTGGAACGGCTTTACCTCAACTAGCAAAAACCGTCAAAAAGCAGAAACCTTCGGCAACACCTTATTCATTATCGACGCGACAGCAAACGGAGGCTTAGACATATCCCAACTATCCTCTTTCGACGAAGAAGAAGTCCTACTTCCTCCAGGAACAGCATTTACCATCACAGACGTCCAGGAAACCACAACAAAAACCTGTGTTTATTTGACACTAATCGATAACACCCATACAGCGACCACGCCAAATTTCCCTTCCCAGACCCCAACCACCCTGTGGTCACATCAGCATTCCTGTGCCCAAACTGAAAAGTCATCTAGTGACATGGAACATCTAAGAGATAGATGTGTCTCGTCATCGTCAGATGAACATTGTTGTAACGAAAGTGAAATGTCATCTGGTGTCATGGAGCAGCTGGAAGATAGATGAATAGTCTGCTGGTTGCCATTCTTCAGTAGCTGCATCATGATTGAGTTAGTTGTTGGTGACCTCGTCATCGTCAGATGAGCATTGCTGTGACGAGGCTGAACTCTCATCTAGCGACACGGAACATCTATGAGATAGATGAATAGTGTGCTGATTTGCACTCTTCACTAGCTGCATCGTGAATGAGTTAGTTGTCGGTGACCTCGTCATCGTCAGATGAGAACTGCTGTGACGAAACGTAAATGTCATCTAGTGATATGGAACATCTAAGAGATAGATGAATAGTCTGGTCGTTGGTATTCTTCACTAGCTGTATCCTGATTGAGTTGCTTGTTGGTGACCTCGTCATCGTCAGATGAGCATTCCTGTGTATGCACACACCTCAGTCAATTCAGTTTTTGATGCTGATCCCAAATAGGACATTGGTTTTGCAGAAAAATGAAAGTTTGACGGTGAAAACTGGAAAATACAAGTGAATTTCCTCGGTTTTGGCTACCTGTTTGAAAAAAATTAATTTTCTCAACAACAGAACAATGTTTTCCAAAACCGATATATAGCTTTTTAGAGGAGTATAACGCGGAATTAGTGTCGAACTGGCGATGGAAGATGACTTGTCTGAGCGCATGTATGATGATTATGTGCTTCTGATGAATACACTTGATACCCATCTGAACTTTCTTTTGCATTCAGTTAAAACTGACACAATGGGTACTTTTTGTATCCTGAACATTTATATGTAATCAAAATTTAAATATGTAGCTTACAGTTAGAATGAAGTTGAAAACGATATCTATTGTATAACATAAGCGTAATGACGTCATAATACTATGCTTTATGTACATGTTTTCGTTCTAGACTATTCATTATTTCGAGATCTCTGCTGCATAAATAAATAAATTTAATTTTCCGAGATCTTTTCTGTCTTTATTTCCTTCCGAGATCCGTTCTGCTGATTTTTCAAGATCTCTTATTTTTACGTTCTTAATTATGGCTCATCAATTTCAGTCGATGTTGGAAATATATTTATTGTTAAGTCACGAATATGCATTCGTGTATTCAGTTTATTGTACAGGAAGAGATGAGATTGCCGTTTCCGTATCACTCTTGTAGATCCCAACCATAAAACAAGTTTCTTACTTTACTTTTAATGAACTTTTCCCTCTTACTTGGTAAAAAGTAAATACTTTTTACTTTAGTAAAGTAGAGTAGACAATTTTCCTTTACCTTGTAAATAAAAGTAAAGTGCCACCCCTAAATAATGGCTTCAGATACTAAGAATGTTTCACAATCCGAAAACCCTGAATTATGGACCTTTATATGGCTAGATAAAAATGTTTATAATGAAAGTAATTGTCTAATACAAACTATTACAAAATAAAACCAATTTTCTCAAATTATTTAACAATCAATACGAATGTGAAAAATATATAAATTTACCTTAATTGTATCTGGCAGTATTGAAATAGAATTTGTACCTCTCATACACGATTTAAACAAATAATTCATATTTATGTTGCTTGTATTGATAAACAAAAACATAAAACATGGGCAAAACACTATGGAAAGGTGCATATTGACGTCTTATTGATGCGTCTATATTTAAAGTATAATCTGTATGTTTAGATTAGAGCTGTGATTGTTACAGCTCACGAACTTATAACTGAAATATCAAATGATGAACCTGATCGTAGAAACATTATTGATCAATCAACAATATCCATTAGTATATTTAATTTTAAAAATGAAGAAACTCATATGAATTTAAAATGTGAAAATGTTCGTTTTACTTGGTTTTAATTATTTATTGATACTTTAATTCGAATGCCAATTAATTTACAAAGAGACAAATATACACTTGTACAATTTTGTAAAATATTTATAATGATAACGGGGCTGAACAATGCAATACTTGATGAATTTCAACAAACATACAATCCGTCTTATGCACTACAATGGTATACTCGTGATTGTTGTATGTGTCGTTTATTGAATAAAGCGTTAAGAGTAAATGATAGTCATACGTTATGTCGTTTTTAATTTTTTATTTCAGATCTTTATCAGCAATTGAAACGTATTCATCTTGAATACTATGATAATAAAATTGTACGAGTTTATCTTGGTCAGTCAATTTCTAAAATTGAATTAGATCATATAAAAACATCGATTGGTGATCTGATATCAATAAATAGTTTTTTTTAACAACAACTAATCGTGAACTTAGTTTCATTCATGGTCGTATTGATGTTAGTGTTGACAATGATTTAGTTAATATATTATTGGAAATAAATATTGATAAGCATTTGAAATCATTGTCAAAACCATTTGCAGATATTTCAATGGGAAGTCATTTTCATGATGAACAAGAAGTTTTATTTTATATTGGAACAATATTTAAAATTAAAATGATTGAACAAAAAAATGATATTTGGTTAATTGAATTAGACGTATGTACAGACGATGATAATAATGAACTATTTTGTCAAATTAAAAACGAAATAATAAATGATCAAGGTGATACTGGCAAGTTATTATTAAAAATAGGCGAATATGATGAAGCAAAGGTATATTATCAACAATTATTAAATCATCAACAACAAGACTATCGTAAGTTTTATCATGTACAAGGAGAATTATCATCTTTGTTTACATTATCACTGTTTAGGTCATGAATGTTATACAGGCCTTGGATTAATTGGTTTTCCTACTGACGATTATATGACTGCTTTAGACAGTTATTTGAAAGCATTGAATATCAAAAATGACAATGGAACAAACTACATGAATATTGGAAATGTTTACTGTAAAATAGATGAATTCGATAAAACACTTGACTATTATCAAAATTGAAATATTTAGTAGGAAAAATGATGTTTTAAATATTACAAAATGTTGGGATTATATTGGTGATGTTTATCATCAAATGAAAGAATACGATTTTGCACTATATATATATAGAAAAGCATTAAAATATAGAGAATAATATTTGCCCCTAAATATTAACGATTGTCATCCAGATTTGGCACAATCATTTACAAATATTGCTAATGTTTACAAAATGATAAAGGATTATGATCAAACTCTATTAAATTATAAATGGGCATTAGAAATTCAATTAAAATATTTATCGTTAACTCATCCATCAATACCAATATCTTACAGAAATATAGGTCAAATTTATGAACATCAAAATAGATACGATCGAGCTTTAATAAATTACACAAAAGCAAATGAAATTTATTCATGTCATTTATCAACAGCGTATCCTAATCGTATTCAACTTAATAGTGATATAACAAGAATTCAAGATTTAAATAGCTGATTGTAAATGAAAGTTAAGTGCAACGTTGCTCATAGATGTCAAATTTCATACATACCAACGAACATCAGGATAGGGAGCGTAGGAGAGTTATTCATGTCAATATTTCGACAGATTCCGAACACAACCAAATGAGAACTTCCACACTGGCAATTCATAATCTGGATTTCACAAACATGGAACGAAATGTCGGGTATTAATCGATAAATATTAAAGGATCGATTAAAAAGAACAGATGAGTAAAACGAATCTTATGGAGAGCTTTGATAGTTTTTACTTTTATAATTCGATTTTCTAAATAATATTTGTCTAAACTCGACCAATCAGTGATGAGTTTCTGAGAGGCGATGATGTGATATTTTGGAATTTGAAGTTTTTAACATAATCTTTTTTAGTGGGCACTCGAAAACGCTATTTTGAAAGGTTCATGATAATAAACTGATTCCTCAAGGAGTTAGACGCCTCTCAATGATGAAGAATTATAGCAAAAATCGGATCTCGCACGATTTTGTGTTCTAAAGATAACGTATGTAGTGAGTGTCGTCAACAGCAGTATATATATCAACCATGTCGTACAATGAAAAGTGACTTAGACTAATTGATAGTTCTAATCGTAGAATACTAGAAAATGTGTAAATCTTATTGCTTTGATCTAGATGTGGATGTACTGAATCTATTTGATCTTGTAATGTATTAACAATCATAATAACACATGTTCATTATTTATATTTAATTTTCAAAATAATTGTTAGAATTATTGATTTTAAGTGAACATTTTTTAGATCTAGTAACACTGGCACTCTCTCTTTATTATACTAAAAAAATTTTCCACTTTTCAGTTAAAATATATCTCTTTTTTATTTGTCAGTAAATAAAAAATGATATATATTTTTTTTGTCTTATTAAGCGAGATATTTTTATATTTGAAACTATTTTTTGAAAAAAGCTATTCAAAATTAAAAAAAGATATTTAAGATGAAAAATGACTATTCATTTTTGATCGAAAATGTTTGGATATCGAAGTAGCTGGAAGATATTAAAGATTTAGATACAGATGAATACGTCTCTCTCATTGAGAACAGCTTGTGCTGTACAGACTTCAGTTCTTTTACTTCTCTAAGAAACCATTTGTATTATTTCGTCGCTTCTTTAAGATATAAACGTTAGACAGTCTTTTTTTAACAAGAAACTTAAACTAAAAGAAATAGGTTATGCACAAGGCATTAATAGAAAAAAACTTGAGAAAAGTATCCCCATTCATATTGTTCATGAAAGAGTTCATAGCAGAAACACAGTAATAGAAAGAGAATCAATTACAAAGAACACGATGAAAATGACGTAGATACACACATACACAAGAGATAAAGTTATCTGTAAAAGAATTGTACAAAATATAAAAAGAACGTTTGATGAATGAAAATATAGTTTGACTATCTCAGAGTTTAAAATATCGGACTCTTCACAACATGATGATTAATAAGAAATATTCTTATTAAGAAAGAAAGTTTTTGTTGGAAAATAAGCACCGGGCGATAAATAACTGACTAATGTTCCATTTTTAACAACTTATAATTGTCGACTTCGTCTACTATTCGGGTGTAGTTTATTTAACAATTGTAATAGTTTATCGGTTATTCTAATACTTAAATAAAATATATTCAATTCAATAATCTTTTTTGTTGTTCGACCTTTAATATGCTTTGTGAAACTGACTAATGTAGCTGCTACAATAGCAAAGGGGAATATTAATGAAAATATGCACTCGTTAATAATTAGTGATTTTGATAATTGTGTAGATAATAGTGTTAATGGTAAACCAAATCCAATAAAATATGGCCAATATTGTTCAATACGTTTAACACGATCACGTATTGGATAACCTTTATATATCCAACTATATTCAAATGCATAGAATGAATAGAGTAAACATAATGAACCATAACCAAATACTGTATTTAAATAGGGTATAGGTATGAGAAAGATAAATGTTGATTGAAATAAAAATACAATTTGCATAATTAAACTAAATAATAAATCCGTCATTGAATGTGCGTAGTTTTTTGAGACTTGAGGACGACTTGATGATGGTAATCCTGTAGTTATCTCAAATACTCGATCAGCTATATCACGAAAATAAAAACTATTAACTATTTTTGATATTAAGAATGCTGGTATTAACCAAAATAAATTAAATGTATATTTTAACAAATATTGAATGAATAATAAAGACTGATATTGTTCATTTTTATTCCATGTTGTACCAGCCAATAGATGAAATAATTTTAGAATAATAGGTACAATCAAATAATTGAAACATAACATTCCACATAATAGAATACCACCATTGAAAAGAACAAGTGAAGTTAATCGAGTACGAACATTTCGAGAATTATTAGTAGTATCATTATTGATCGGTGATGTTTTAGATATTGGTTGATGCTGTGGTACGGATACTTTTCTTGTAGATACTTTTTGACTGTGTTCATCAATTGCTGCTACTTGTAAACAATTCACAACTGAATCGTACAAACCATAACGAAATAAATCAGCGTAAACGGAAAATGAAGACATCTAAAAACAAAACATAAATTTACATGCTAGCACTTGTGGCAGACTAACATATAGATAAATAGCTCTTAAAATATGTTAATCGCGTGTACCGATGGAAAAAGGAAATTATTTTGCTCCTTTGTCACCTAAGATAGAAAATCTTTTTTTATCAATCTCTCTTTTACCACCCGCCATCGCAAAAATCTTTTACCAAAAGTATTACTTTTTTTCCAAATATGTAAGAAATCTCGCTCTAATACTGTCGATTCAGTTTTCGTTTACTATAACGCTGACATTTAGAGATTGGGTAACATCTCTCATTATAGAGCACAAATCATAGTCATTCAAATGTTATTCATCGATAACTCACCATTATTCTACTAGACAATATTTGTTTAAACCAGATTTGCTCCTAGTACGAAGAAGAAAAGAATAATATATAAGCGATTATTTTGTCAATTTTGGCCACTTTACTGTAATCGAATATACGAATAATTTAATCAATTTGTTAAAAATTTACCTTTAATTCAAATAAAGTTTGTTTTCGAAGTTAAAAACGCTAACAAACACGTAAAATACGTAGAAATACACACAATCTCCTATTAAAGATTGTGAACAAGAAAATCAAATATATGGCAGATCAAAAAAATAATTGTGTTGTGTCACAAGTTATCAAACAGACGCTTAAGAGAAGAAAACAACAATAAAACATTTAATCAACAGAAGAATCCAAGACAAAGTCATTATGAGCAATATCCCAATATTGTTCGACGCCATGTCGACGAAAATGTTCACGTGCAAAATTTTCTGTTGGACAATTTTTAAATTTCATTTCTCCAAATGCACGATCTTTCACTGTACCCTGAAAACAATAAATAAATGGTATAAATCGTAGTGAACCTTGTGTTCAGACCATAGAACATTTACCTCCCACAAAAGTACACATTTATTCATATCTTTTGTTTGGTCATCGTTGTCATCTAAAAATAGACAAAAAAGCAAACAAAAAACCATCATCTTTGTCATATATATCAACAATCACTCACCATCATCTTGATTTGTCACCTGTCCTTTTTGTGATGTGTTCCAATTGATACGATGTAACATCAGTCGACGAAATTTTTTCTGTTGCTTTGATCCTAAAGAAAAAGAATGATGAATAAAATTGTTTTTAGAGGATAGATCAAATGAACACACTCACCTCCTTCAACTGCCACAACGTTAATATCTTTACAAAGTACAACACAACCGGTCATGTGCAATTGTTTACAATTTGTTTCAACTTTAAATCTTTTTGCCTGGTCATTCAAATTTTTGACACGGTATATAGCTACATGAACACCACCACTCGTATCTTCCTCCAAACGCTTTGATTTCTTTTCCCGAAGTTGTTCGGCAGTTAATTTTCGAGCTGCATTCGTTTCTTCATGTGTTCTAAAATGAATATAGTATTAAAAAAAAAGGACTATGCATTAGTAACCGTATCTTTTTCCCATTAATCGAGGGTAAAATAAACTCCTGACTTACTTTAATCGTTTTGCCATTTGATTTCGTACATATTGTTCAATTTTTGTTGGATCTTGGACAGCATCCGAACACAACACTCTCATCAAATTTGATATTTTAACTAAAGTAGAAATTCAAAAATTTAATAAGATAATCAATTTATGGTAAGAATAAACAAACCTTTTGGTTCTGGGGGTAGAATCAAACCCAGACGAATTTTTTCTTGTTGTTCTTTAAGTACTTCACTTCGATTTTGTCTTCTTAATTTTTTTTGTTCACGTTTTGTCAATAACACAGGTAAGAGTATTGGTTTGAGTGGCTCGGCTAAACCAAAATACGAAAATAAAAATAAAAAATTTGTCTCAAAATAAATTTAAAAAAACATATTTACATGGAGGTTTTAACTGAGTTGGATGTTCAACTAATTTCGTTATACCTTGGAGCATGGTTTCTACACTAAAATCGCTTGAGACCAATGCGTAACTATATCGAAAAAAATAAAGAATAAAACTAATTATTCAATAAGTTATTCCTTCTGTTCTTATAGAATAATTGAAACTGTGTAGCATTTTCTACTCAACTGTCACCTTTATACTAAATAACGTTTTTTGAGTTTATGAGCAAGATTAAAAATAAAAATAATCTTTTTATTATTATTTTATCTTATTTAATCTTTTTTAATAGTTTTAATCATTTTAATTTTTATTATTTTTATTAAAACTTTTATTAAAATTTTTAACATGATAGCCGCAATGGTTCTTAAATTTTCACCTTTATACTACTTGTAGACCTGCAATATTCAAATGTATTTCAATTTCGATGCCTTATACACCAAAGCTGAACTTGAAAACACTTTTATTAAAAGACAAATTTTACTGCGGCATGAATTTTCGGTCATATATCTTTCCGTATCTGAGTTACACACACACATGAGTCAAGCGTATTTTTTTTGTACAATTGGCTTGGAGTACGTTACAAAATAGTCAAAAAAACGTTGCCCTTTTCGTTCTACTCGTTGTGATGTGTACAGTAAATCTAGCTGTAATTAATAGAGGTATTCTAGGAAAACCCTAATGATTTAAATAGTCTCAATCAATGGAGAATCAAAGCACAGAACTTGGAACGATAGAATTATTATATTTTTCGAGTTTATGCTCGGTGCCGAAAATGGAGCTCTGTACTTTGAAAGTACATAAGATAAGCTAAACACCTTAAAGAACGTAGAGTAAAACAAGATCACAAAGTTTTTCTAGCAGTTTTAGGCACATAAGGTTAGTAAAAGCGGCTTTTTACGACGTTCTTCGAGATCTTTTCGCGGTTTTTTTCGACATACTCCGATTGCTCACGGTCTCACTAGATTACCCATGTCGAGATCTATCTAATGGTGTGTAATACATGCACTTTAGACACATATTTTATCATAAACTCGCATAGAAATTTTCTATGCCAAAAGACGTAAGTTGATGCTTGGATATCTCAGCCAATATGAGTCTGGTAGTTGCGAAATTTTTACTACAGACTTAGTAAAGGATGGGGAACAAAACGTACGACTTGGATTTTGTTTACGAATACTTTCATTTTTCTCACCAATTGTACCAAAAACTTACGATTCGCTCACATACACATTCCTATCTTGTATCTGTTGTCCCTTATTATCTTCATCGTATGTTTACTTTTGTTTTTTATCTTTTTACTTCTTTGTTCGTTCTTTTCTCTTTCTTTCTCATCAGACTGAGTTTTAACTGAACACTGTTCCAACTCACAATTAGCGTGGTACAATGCTCTGCGATTCTGACTTTTTGTGAGCAGAACATTTGTTACTGTTTCTGTTTCTTTGCAATAAAGTTTAAACTGTATTTCTTCAAAACTTACCTTGATTGTTGAAGTATAACATAATCCCACCATTCAATATCAGGTACGTCTGTTTCAGACTGTAATGAGCAAAAGAAAAATGTGGAACTAAAATTGATAAGCGATTATCTTTTAATTTACTTACAAAAAACTTTTTCGGTTGTATAACGGTAATTTTGTTTTCCATTGCGATTCCCGTCTTTTTTGCTATTTGTGAGATTTCTTGCTGTAATTTTTCTAGCTTTGATTTTGCACGCATTCGATTCGCAATTTCTTCGTATTTTCCACGCGCATTGAATGATAGTTGACGACGGTTACGAAGTGTCGGACGCATACTAAAAGGGAAAAATCGATGTTACTCGTGATAAGATAGTTAATATGCAAAGAGTAAAAACGACGGCAAATAGCCTACCCTAATCGTGCATCGAAATGTATTCCACCGTCATCAATACCCATATCATGGACTGTTGTTTGTGCAGCTTTACTAAATTCTTGTTTGAATACTTCACGTTTTTGTGCTCGAATATTCGCCTAAACAAGGAATGAAATAAATTATTTTTACAAAATATTTTTTTTTACACAACGTACCTTCAGTGTGGGCATACGACTTTGCATTTGTAAAATCTCTCCAGTTCTCGTATCGATTGTACGACCGTCTTTGTCAATTTTAACATGAATTGGTCTTTCACGTTCATCTTGACTGGCTTGAAATAACTGACCTAAATTATAATCATGTGTACTTTTTAGAAACGCATAGACTCTCTACTTTCAGGCGAGAAGAAATCCAGCACTTACCCATTTGATTCGCTATACGTGCATTGAGCTCAGCTAATCGCTGAGCATTGTTAGAACGTTGTTGTACTGCTACAGGTGTCTAAATTAAAAGCAGACAAACAGAAATAATAATTTAACATTTAAGTAGAAAGAAAAGTTTACTGTGAAATTAAGTTCTAATTGACGGACTTGAATCTGCTTTTGCGCAGCAGCCATCAAATCTCGAACCTAAAAGAAAAAAACAAAAATAATACAATCTTAGTTAAGTCAAATGAGCGAACTTTTATTTACCGTAGCAGGATCGACTGCCTCCTGCTTAGGTAGAATCATGTTTATGCTTTTGAGAAAAGTAATTTGTAAAATCTTATTCTAAAAAAAATTTAATAGTTTTATGATCATTAGGTAAGATACAAAACAACGACCATAGATAATGTTGAATACAAAATAAAACTACAAGGTTAGTTGACAGACTGTTTTCATAAGAATCCGACAGAAACTACTCTATGGTTCATGTCAGAAAAGGTTGAGCGATCTATTAGAAGCTTCTTGTGAAATCTGTAAGTGCATGCACATCTTTCACAAATCCGTTACAATCAGCGTAGCAACATCAAGCAAATTCCGTCTATTATTTCAATGAATCACGGTCTGTAGCGTTTTAAATGATGAGTGTACACAGTAGAAAGAACGTGTACGCTTTGCAAGTTGAATACGTATTCTGTTTCCATCATAGAGGAGCCTAAAAAATAATTCTTTTTCTGTTAGTACATCAGAAATGATGGAACGACAAAAATAGCTTTCAGGAGATTTTAAAAGTTTTCGCCAAAGGGACTTTTACGTAATGCTTTCATGTGTACATGCACAAAAATTTGACTCCTGATTGAAAACAAAACTATAACTTTCTATCAATGACAACTCTCTTTGCCTGATCAACAAGCAAGCACATCACTCTGCTATTGAGGAAAAAAAGACAGGCAATAAACTAACCAATGAAATGCTACATTAAAGTTACCCATCAGTGCACCATTCCAAAACCTATTTGTATTTTGATTTTGGTAATTAATTTTGAGTGAAAAATCAATCGACTGCTAGAAACTTTTTAGTTTGACCACGATCAGTTCGCTTTTTTAAGTCATGAATGTTATTTCTCAACTTTTTCAACCAACGTTTTTTCGAGAAAAATACCGGGTTCGATTTTGAACGAGAAAAATTCGACTTGTACGTCTACTAAACAGTTTAATTTTATTTCGTTAATATAATATGGAATCTAGATTAAGAAATTACAAAACTGATAATAAGAAATCCGTTGTCTATTTATGAAAGTGCATCAAAACTGAACTGAGATAGTATCGAAACCGTAAAATAAATATGTTGCTTTTTCTAGTTATATCCCTGATAACAGTTCTACCGACATATTATTATTAAAAACTCTATCTGGACGCAATATTCAACTGTGGAGCGGTGCACTGGAAACATGAGCGCATCAAGTGACATTAAGTTAAAATGTCAATAATTAATAATGATCCATAAATTAAAACTATTGGATCTACTTTCTCATTATGAATTTTGATTTACTGATAAAGTCAGGCGATACCCTAGTCGATGTTCTTGTTAAGCAAGAATGCAAGATCTTATGACATTTCTTGCGCGCATTCTTGCCCCAAGAAAGTATTTTTCTTGCGCAAGAAAGCAAGAATACTTTTCTTGTCACTACTTGCTGTAACCAGCTTCACTGGAAGAAACAGGATCTTGCAGTAAAAAAAATCAATCCTGCGTTAAAGGATGAAAGTGTTAGCATGTGTTTCTTGCAGTGAATAAAATCGCTACAAGAAGCTCTTTCGTTCTGTAGGCAGTGCAAATGAAAGCGAGCTTTCTATACTTCATAGTATCATCATCAGACTAGTATGACTGTCGAATTTAGAAGAGAAATGGTTAGAGTTTTCTGTCTTGTCTTTTCTTCTGTTAGTTTATGTTTATTTGGTTGTTCATTTTTACGACTTTGCGAAAATAAATCGACTTCTAAATGTTGCTAAATTCTCACAACAGAGTTTAACATTCTCACGTTGTAACAGAGTGTAGAAATTCGAAATAACTCAAAAAGACATCTGCCAAAATTCTTCCTGTTATTCTTTTCTATTTCATTTTAAGAATGCTGACTGGCGTTTTGAAATTTTTGCTCACATGCTTTTAGCTCTTCAACCAGTTTGTTCATAACATTTCAACAAACACGCGGTCGTTCCTTTTTAGTTTAGGTTCGTCTATTTGAGTCTTCAAAAGAGCTTGATAACTTCGATAACGAATTACATTTTTGATACTCATTTTAAATACACGATGATGAACTTCGACTGAGACAGTTTTATTTCGTTTGTGGGTAATTGGATCAAAAGAGCAAGAATTGCGTTTCTTGTCCATTCTTACTGGAAGTTGATTCCCTGCAAGAAAGCAAGAACAGTTACCATAAATCAACGAGACTTCTTGCACCAAGAAAGCAAGATCTTGGGCAAGAAAGCCCTCGCAAGGAAGTTGACTAGGGATACGAATGGTATTGAAAATATTATTTTTAAACTTAAGTAAAATACCGCACAATGTCGTTGAGTTAGACATTGAAGATGCTCCGAGTGAACTTATACGACTATGTGAGATCCAACTCCCACTCTCTCGTTTATTTGAAGAAAGTGAACGGCTGTATATAGTATACAAGTTGAGCAAGAGTTGCGTAAGAACAGAAAGAGTTAGGAAAATCACAAGATGAAGCAAGAGTTGCGTAGGGATGGTACAAGAGCAGAATCTTATGAGCTGCCGGGACGGCAGGTCCGATCTCTATCAGCGTCATGATTTATGAGTGACATATCGCATCAATCTCATATTGGAAAAAAATTACGATCAACGTTATCGTATGGCGCGAGAGAAGAAAAATGATATCATTTACGAAAACTTCAAGAAAATGTAAATTTCAGGTAATTACTCGAAGACATCATTGAAAATAGCATTTTTAATTGTATTCAACAAGCATATGCTAATGAGTTTAGTTTAACAGTTCTTCCATAGTTAACTGCCTTACCGTCTTGCAAATGTAATCCATATCATCCACAACACCGCCATCTAATAGAGAAAAAAGAAAGTGAAATGTAGCGCACAGACTGAACTAGCTTTGATTCGAAATTTGTACCAAAATTGTGAGAGGAAACCAGAACCATCGCATTCTATTCCTGCGTCTACTGCAATGAAACGTAACCAAATCCTACGTAGAATCATGTTTGTTTGTTTGTACGATAAATAGACTGCTGAGCGAAAAAGTAATTTGAATATTGTAGCTGAAAAGATGGTGATTGATACGAAACAAAATAGTAGACGATGCGGTAGTGTTAGTAAATAAAAGTTTCTAAAATCCTTTGAAGTCTTCTTCATATAAATTATGTCGTGAAACACGTATAGGTTCTTCGGCGTGATTCAAAGAAGATGGATCCAATGGATCTTTTCTTGGTGGTCTTAAACAGATGGAAATAATAAGCAGATTAGATTAAATGACACACTTTTGTATAAACTTTTCTCTGGCAGTTCTTGCAGTTGTCAATATTCGATGCTTTTTTTTGCAAAGATAAAACATAAAAATCGGCTGAATAGCGTGTGGATTAAACGCTTCAGCGATTTCAAGGCTATCATTTTGATAAAAAGTCCTCGCTAAAACACACCATATCGGCCTGCAAGTTCGTCAAACAAGTTAACTAGTATATTTTAGTGCTTGTGTTCAGCACAGTAGCTGTGAAGTACAGTAACAAAAAAGAATGTGTAACTGCAAATAATATGAAGAAGCAGAAAATTGTGTACTAAAAGCAGAATTTTTAGACAAAGTGTATGCCAGAGAAAGACGTTTTTTGTACAAACGTACCGGAGGTTTTAAAAGTCAAGGAAAAAAGTAACTATAACTTCGTCATTCTTCGGACAAGCTCAGCTAAGGACAGTGATCGTCCATGGAGACCATCAGCGACAAATTTCTGCAAGTTGCTGATCATCTTGATTCTCAACCAGAAAACAGTCTAGCCTTCATAACATTTCAACAATGAACTAAATATTTTTCTGAAGTAGACGTCGCACATAACACGTCATACTCTTAATTACAAACCCTACAGCATGCATTCCACTCAACAACTTTGCGATGAAGATAAAGACGTGATAAAAATAGAAATAGCTGAAAATTTGATGACGACGGACCAACATTACAGATTCAAATTTTGCCATTAATACAACAATTTTTATTCTGAGCACTAAAGAGTATGGTATTTTATTTTTTGCTATATCTAAAATTTTGAATATTTTTCTGTCGGTAAAAGAATCTTGTCAGAGCATCCCCGTTTGTGACTAAAATGTGAAACTCTTCCCGGCTGTTAATTTTTGAGTTCGTTTTTGTAATCATTAATTAAAAAATGTTGAATGAACTTCGTAAAAACAAACACGATTAACTGATAACTGACAGTGTTTTATATGGATCGTGATTATTGAAATAAACGTCGGTTCGTCTGGTGGACCAGTGGTAACCGACGGTTTTCAATAAAAAGCGACGACAAAGCGATGATCCCTGAGCAAACAGATAATAATTATAGATCCCACAGTAGTTTTAAGATCATAACTGCAAACCTTATACGGTTTCAAGACTATAACGAGGGACACTAGGTATTTTTAAGATCCTAATAGGAGGCTACAAAATCGTAAATAAGGCTGCCTTGAATGATTTGAAGATAATTACTGTATACCGAGAACGATCTGAGGATTACACACAAGGACCCTAAGGTTATAACTGGGCTCCACTAGGCAAACTTACAATATTAACCACTATCATTATTTATTCAATTAAGATAGTAACTACAGGGGAATGGGTAAAAAACAGCACAAACGCTAGGACTTTAATTATATACATTACACCTCCTTTCTTCGGAACCTATTCGGAGGAGTTCCACAAAAAAGAGCTCGTTTGGCCAAGATATGATGAAGTTACAGCCCCCTTTGTTCCGACACTGACTCTTGAAACATCCTGTACATCTATTAATTTGGCCCAGGCGTTATTTATAGAAATATGTGTAATTCTAAAATCTTGTTAAAATGCATACCGGTATTGTGGTTGTTCTTGTTGATGATGAATGCGAACAAAATTAATACTATCAAACCATGGATGAATTTGAATATCTTTATTTCCATTTGCCATACAGCCTAAACGTGTACTAACATCAATAACTAACAATTTCTGAATTATATCGGACAATTCGGCTGAAAAATAATTTGGAAATATAAAACTTTGATTTATAATTGCTTCATAAAGTTGTATATGATCTTTTCCAGAAAATGGTGGTTGTCCAGCGGCCATTTCAAACAATAATATTCCAAAAGCTAAAAATTCAGATATAATGAGAATTGTTATCCGAAAGTGAAGCGCGACAGTTCTATGTAAATAATAAATAGTATCATATTATGCATTTAGCTCAAGACAATAAATAATTACTCACTCCACCAGTCGACAGATTTGGCATATCCTTTATGTTTGATTATTTCAGGTGGTAAATAATCTGGCGTACCACAGAGAGTATATGTCCGTCCAGAAACATGTTTTGCAAATCTAAAGTATCGTTACGCAAAACATCATTAATAAATAACTATTTCGTACAAAAACTTACCCAAAATCTGTGACCTGAAATCAATCGTTAAATTTAAAAATCTTTTTTCCAAATGAGAACTCTCAGAAGATCTTTTTGGAGAATGAGTTAGAATTGTCGAAATTCGAAGTAGAAATGTATCGGTTTTCTTTGATGAACAAATAGCTCAAAATATTCTTTTAATTGATAACCTATGTTTCCATGTAACTTCAAGATTATCCCATGGAATGAATAGTCAGTTCTCGGTCTGTCTGGTGATTTGGTGCTGCCCCTTAATCATTAAAAGTCATAATTTCGATTGAGTGCGATTTTGAAGAGGATTTCTTCGATTATTTTATCCACCAAAAAACAACTACATATAGATGTGCTGTTCAAATTATAAAAGACTAGCGTTTTTTTTTTTAAGTGTCTTTAGCAGATATTATCTTTCCTGTAGACATCAGACATACTTTTAAATAACCATTTTCTGCGATTAAAATATTTTCTGGTTTTAAATCCCGATATAAAATATCAAAATAATGCAAATATTCGAATGCTAAATAGATCTGTGCGGCATAAAATTTTGCTTGTTTCTCATTAAATTTTGTCATATGTCTTAGGTATGTAAATAAATCACCTCCTAGAATAGCGACGAAGATATTTCAATTGTGACAGGCCAATTTCTTGATTTGAGAATTTCATACCGGTAATATACTCAATTGAAAGATAAACATAGGAATTATCTTTGAAACTAAAAAAATATTTGACTGTACAAGGATGTCGTAGACTGTACAAAACTCTTCGTTCATTCAATGTATGATCAATTTGTTTGTAACGAACCTACCGTAAAACGCACCATTATCACCAACAACATTTACCCAGAGGATTTTTTTGATACCAAAAATTTCCTGTGAACGTATTACAATCGGCATTTCGAACGTTTAATACATGTGAACACATTCAATAAATAAAAAAAATTTTAACGCCTTCGCATGCGTTAAAAGTTAATGCATTTTGGAGCCTTAACTTTTTTAATTTTTCTAGTGCATTTTTACAGATTCGACATCTCCAAATGCCTTATTAACTAACGCATTTAAACTTCTTACATTTTTTCACACGTTCAAATGCATTAAGAAGTTTTTTCATCCGTTTAATGGAGTCACATGTATTCCGATTAATTTGATGTGTTCATACGCCTTAAGAAGTTAATATGTGCAAATGCGTGAAATCGTTTAATGCATTCGAATGCATTAAAACTGTTTGTCGTAAATTTAATACGTTCATAGGTTTTAACAGCGGCCTAATGAGTTCACAGGAGTTAAAAATTAATTCATGTGAACGTATTAATGCTTTTTCGGACTTTTAATTCGTTTGAACACATTAAATGAATTAAAAAAACTTTTAACGACTTTGCATGCCTTAAAAATTAATGCATTTAGGAGCCTTAACTTTTTTAATTTTTACTAATGTCTTAAAAGTTATAGCTTTTACGACATTAAGACGGAGTTAAATTTTTTTATCGTTATTGAACAAATCGAAAGAAAGTTGTACGTGATCTTAGATTTCTACTTTTCCAACAAATGTTTTGAAGTTTTCAAAGTGTGTCATCATCTCATTTAAACGTGTGGAAACGTTTAGTTTTTTACTCAATAAATCTCGTTTCTTATTCAAGATACTAGCTTCTTGGA
>CAJNOQ010000909.1:0-39285 GCA_905250885.1 Didymodactylos carnosus | reverse complement strand
CTCCTGTGTTAGAATACTCTCTTTTATGATTCTGCGTTTCCAATCTTGTTCCCAGGCTAATGTCTCAACCTTAGAGAAATCGAATTCATGATGATACTTTTCTACATGTTCAACTAACTTGGAGTTTGCTGTCATCCGTCTAATGTTCGATTTATGTTCTTGCATTCGTTTATCTCGTTTTCGATTTGTTTGACCGATGTAAACATGTTCACAATTAGAACATGGGATCAAGTATTCCTGGTCTAACCAGGAACTGATCAAGAACGAAATCGAACACCTAAAAAACACACTGATTTCGAATGGGTACCCACAGCATATCATTCGAAGAGGGATTCGCGAAGATGAGATAATTGTAAAACGAGTAAATCAACCAACAGACATTCCATCGGAGAAAAAGATTTTCTTTACCATACCGTACTATGGTCAAGAATCCGTAGTATTTGCTTCAGAGATAAAGAAAACGCTTCGCAAATTTCTACCGTTAGTTAACTTTCGTTTTTCCTTTAAAAAACATCAGACACTTAAGAACATTTTCTTACCTATAATGAAAGGGAAGGATGAGTGAGTCCAAGAAAGAGAAGAAATTAGTTTACTTGATCCCATGTTCTAATTGTGAACATGTTTACATCGGTCAAACAAATCGGTCAAACAAATGTAGAAAAGTATCATCATGAATTCGATTTCTCTAAGGTTGAGACATTAGCCTGGGAACAAGATTGGAAACGCAGAATCATAAAAGAGAGTATTCTAACACAGGAGAAGTTAGGAAAAGCAATAAATGACACAGATCACATATTGCAGGTGTTCGCCTAACCCCGTTAGAGCAGTTGCGTGACCGAAAAAACTCATCAGTTCGTTACGAACTGATGAGTGTATATAAAAAAAAACGTGCAGCTATGCCAACTACAGGTTCTCCTTGAGTTATTTCTCTTTTTCTGTTCTATCCTTCTTATCTATTCGCTTTCTTTTTATACCATCGTTTGTTCGAATGTCTATTACATTCCTGATGATGCCAACTGAAAGCTCGAATAAAGTATTTTCAAGACTGAAAGTCATGTTATTCATAGCAGTTCTATATTCGATTTACAAAGTCAAGATAAGTTATCAAAAACTAATATCAGCGAGTTTGGACAACCCATATCTTTGAATGTTGTTAAAAATAAACTTTTTATTACGTTTCGGACTGAATTTGTGACAATGCAAACCTTTCTTTCTGCGATAGAGCACAAGTCAGGTAGAATTTTTTAGAAAATTGACGAAAGTGTTTTCTGTTTGGTATATCGACACTACAGATCAAGTTAATGGGTGAGAAAGGGAAAAGTGATATCTGTGAAATATCTAATAAGTGTATGAAAATTAATTTGCTAAGTGGTACATATTGTATTACTCGAATAGATCTTTTTCTCATAACTGCTGTCTTTCTACCAACGTTGTTTCCTTTTAGCTCCAAATAGAAGCGCCAGTGAGCCAGGATCAATACGAATCAACGTAGATTATGTCTCCTTAGAACTACTATTTGAAGTTAAAAGGAAATAACGTTCTATCAATTAACTATTACCTTAGTACTATATAGAATTAATACCTATATACGGCTGGCTAGGAACATTCTCGACTTCTATGATTGACTGACTCGTTAATCATTTTCACACTTCTCATTACAGTGTGGCACTGTAGGAATGAGAGACCTACTGAAGAAATCTTTGTTTTCATACGAGTAGATACTTAAACAGCCTTAGTCAATTCGTCATTTTTGTAGTCTTAATTAGAGGTTGTCTGCTAACAGAATGACAATTGCAATTCTGATAGGTTAAATGCATAGTATATCAACCTCGTGATTTTTATATCATTTTCTTAAGGCAGTTTTTTTCTCTTTAATTTCAGATCTCACTGTACCTTATAAGGTTATGCCTGATGTGGTAAGTCAAAAATATACATACATAAGTTAGAATTATGTCTGTATGCGAGTTATTGCAACACTACCAAATTGTGAGATGAAAGTGCATGATTAGCGTAAGATTTTTGTTTTTTTTAAACATCTTTTATTCGCGAAATAATGGTAAAAAAAAATACAACAACCAGAGGAAAACACTTATACGGCAATTCGAAATATCCCATTGTATGCCGGATTCTACATAAACACGCTAGAATAAAATGAGTATATAGAGAAGAGAGGTTATACTAGCGTAAGATTTATTGTGGTTAATCTGAAATGATGGATAGTAAGAATATAATGATTGCTTTGGGTACTTTTTTTGAAAAAAAATTTTCATTTTGAGCTGAACGTAGCATAATGTAGAGGAAAGTCAGAGATATAAGATGAGACCACTCCCAGTTCCTCACGACCTTCTCTGGAAAAGTTATGAAGTGTTTAAATTTTTCCTTCAAAACCCAGAAAATCTCATATTTTAGTTTCGTAAATTTTTCTCGCCTTTTCTACATATTCAATTTTTTTCTGGCACATAAACTGATAGAAGAAAGTCTGCTCTTCAAAGTGAGACGTCTACCAGAATTTTCTGATGAGTTTTCGTGGAGATATAAGCATCACCGCAAATGCTCTGCAAAGCAGTGCTCTGTGTACAATATGTATTTTTCTCACTACGCGTTTTTTCTATAGTCCCTTCAATCGGATCACATTACGATCGAAGCTGAAATCTTTACTAAAGATACTTTAGACTCTATCTCAAGTTCGTCTTTTTAAGCGTTTTCGATTTCAACTTTCGGCGTAAGAAGGTTTTTAAAATAAATAACTGTTTTTTATACAGGATTTTAGTATTTTTCGAATATCTCGAGAAGGAAAGCATATTTTTTAAAAGAGAAAAAGCGAACTTGAGATAGGGTCTAAAGTATCTGTGGTAAAATGAGCTCGATCGGATCATTTTTTCGAGGAGTCGTAATGTGACTGGACGAAAACTAGAGTTTTCCAGAAAACCTATAAAAGAAAATGTCAGAAAATTCTGGAGATCGATTTTCTTTTTCGGCGTTCTATCTCTGGTATAAATTTCACCCCGACCAAACATCAGCTTCCCCAATTTTCAAGAGGGTTAAAAAAGAGAGGAGTGTACCCTTAAATACTTGCAAACCTTTTGTGAAGGACTTGAACAAGATTTCCTACTGTGAGGTTTGCACTTAAATGTATATCAAAATGATCTCTATATTACCAGCAGCTGTCTTTTTCTTTTATTGCTTACACTCCATTTTTATTTATGCTCTAGTCGGCTACAATCGTATGTTGTCGAGATAATGGTAGAAAATTACATTTCAGAGATTTGAGTAGTATTCTCACAGATTTTATTTTCAGCTCATGAAGATGCAATTTGGTCTGATTGTTGGGTACAAAGTTTAAAAGATGGATCAGAACACACTATTAGTGGATAGATCGATGATGAGGTCAAAATTTGGTCGTGGTAAATCTCTTTTGATTGTTACTGTTATCTTTCTTGAATGCTGGTCAATCCTCCGGACATTTCTTATCCTAGGACCCTTCAGTTCTTGAATAGGTAGGGACTCTGCTCATCATTCATATTCTTAATATAATTGTACTATGGTCTTTTCTAGCTATTGCAACGTGTGCGTTGGATGCAAAAATCAAATTATGGGGTGGATATTGAAAGTAGAAACCTGATATGAGGTATCGATGCAGCACCAGTTACGTTTTTTGTGTAATACCTCTCCTGAATAAAAGTAGGAACAAGGAATAAAAGTTTGTAAAGGGAGAAACTGCTGAAAATCTGATGATTTTAACTACCTCATGTCTCCCTCCTCCCTAACACTTGCTAACATACGCGAACCCAAGGATAATACTGAATGTACATTGTATACGCAGACTAGCTACTTAGGACATAGATTCCATCTAGTCCCACCTTAACCCATCACGTTTGAACGGAGGAGTTACACTTCGGGTCCAAGATCTGCGCTGATGAGATCCCGAAAGATGCGCACGGGTAAGTTACACACGAAACAAGAAAAAAATATTATGAAATTCAAGAATTTGATACACAGCACATTATCTAACATTTTGTTTATGCTTCAAAAGATATTTATTCAAAAATATTGTTTACATTCAACTCTACGGAAGGTGGAAAAGTTAATTGCAAAAGAAGATTCACAAATTCATACAAAAATAGCACGTATGAATGCTGATGAAAACGTTTCAAATATGTACTTTACTCTATCAATACTATTAAAATCTAATATCTTGAAAAATTACTTTAAAAAAAGGATCGACAGCCTTCTTCTATACACTCGACCAAAATCTAATTAATTAATTTAGTTGTTATCATTAGTTATGGACTGTAATGACGAGATTGATTTGAATACGCAGGCCCCATATAATCGAGATACAATTTTGATTAAGCATTTGAAAAACATCCATATTTTTTTTCAGATAAAAACGATGTGGTTAAGTACACAAATTTCTGTATTATACTTGAATTTGTTTTAGATATATTTAGAAAAGTTCTCGGTACTTCTGTGCATGACAAAGAGGCTAGAACTATCAAATACGAATTTTTGAACGAAGGAATTATTATTAATGAAAATTTTTTTTAATTGATTGTACTTGAGACACGATGATGGATACTATCATAGCATATCTTCTACATTATAACTATCCTTCCGTTATTCTTCCAAGTCTTTTATTAGCCGTTATGTAATCTAATCTGATGAGATCTGTATATGTATAAGAATAAACGAGTGTTGTCAACATATAAATTAGTTATATATCACGAAAATGATACAACGAAAAGAGTACACATACACACGCTGATGATGTACAGATTGTGTTCATAATTGATGGGGATGATTGAGTTAATATTACAGCGTTTTAACGCGCTGTAATACTTCATCCACAAACTCCTAAAAAGAAACAAGATAAGTATATCTGATATATCATATCATTCAGAATACGCACCATCACTTTTGCTTTTGGCTGTTTAGCGTTTTTCAATTTATCCTGTTTATATAAAACAATATAGAAATTATTTTTTCAATAACAGATAGTACAATGATTAGAATTTATTTACCAGTAAAAAGAATCTTCTATTTTGATCATTATCAATATCTAATAGATTATCGATTAAGTCACCTGGACAATGATTATGATCATCACATGTTGAATCATCCTATGATAAGTCAAATAAAATAATTTCTTGAGGAAATTACTCAATAAGATATAAATATAAGAAAATGTTCCCGTTATTTTCCCACTCAAAATGTATTCTGATCGATTCTAATAATCTCAATTCTAACAACGATTCTATGAAAATCGTTTTTTTTTTTTATCAGTTTATACCTATCCTTATATATCAAATAATCTTTGACTGTAGAATATGTAGCAAACGGAGAACTCATTACCTACTTTGATATCATATAAATATCTTAGTTGATCATCGACCCAAAATTCTACTTTTAATCGTTTTCGAATCAATTGCATTTGTTGTTGAGGATATTTACTATAAAATGGAAAAAAATAAAAAGTCTTATCATTCTATAGTTGCTGTTAAAATAATATATTCATTTACGCTGTTAAATATTTTTCACGGTCATTATATTTTTGTGGTCCAGCTATTTCAATAAATCTTACTGATCCCGTAGACGTTGATGTACGATGATTATTCGATGTATTTTGAACGGATGGTGTCTTTGAACAAGATTGTTGCGGTGATTGAGACGACGGTAATATAGATGGACGAACTGAAGTTGATGGTTGAGGAGGTGATTGTGTCGAGTGTACATAAGTATGTGAATCGCGAAATGTTCGTTTAATAAAATTCATGCTTGTGATAGAAAAATAAAAAAAATATTACGTAATTATTCTCATTTAATTATTTTCATCTGAAAACATATAAAATAGATTCCTACTATTAGTTTACTATTAGTAATTTAGTCTATTAGACTAAATTGAAAATGAGTAGAAAAATCTTAAAAGTTTTAATACAGATCAAAGAGCCAAAAGTCTGCTCGGCTTTGGAAACTGAATATTTTTTTAAAGATTTGAGAAATGACTTTTTTAAATTAATAAAATATACTAAAAATAAAAAAAGTAGCCATGACCAAATTAGGACGAGTTACTCTAAAACGGAACACATAACACGAGCATAGTCAATGATGATAATTATTTATATAAACTAGAATGCAATTTTGCTCTGTACAAGTTGTAAATATATTGCACAAATAATATAAAATATTAAATCTTCTATATGCCTCTCGTCTTAAGCATCTGCTGCACATTTTAGAGACAATGAAACGATGATTCGCAAAGAGACACATTCTAAACAGTAGTGTATAAGAAGCGACATTGAATATATGCATATGAAACTGCTATGTGTAAACATTGTGCATTAGATAATAACTAATAGAGATTGACATCCTAGGTATGCACAGAGCGGATACGTTGTTACTCTGTAATTTTTAATCTATTTAATAGTTTATTAATTATTTTTTATCATTATGAGATGACGTCAGTAAATTGGTGTTGATAAGCTGAAATCAACCTGATTCTGCTCATAAAGAGCGACATTATATACTGATGTATTACTCTGAAGAAAGCCCTAGACTAATGGCTTAATTAATTATTTGTTCTGTTTAATGTATCTTGAATAATTAATGTTACTAATTCATTCCAGATTATTCATGATATGTATTCAGATCATTAGATATTACACAATGCCCCTCATCATCTTTAACATTATTCTCTTCTACAAAATGATAAAATCTTTAATGTTCATAATTTTTGAGACTGTTGGTTCATGGCTAATTTTATTTTTAAAAGTTCAGTCGATTTCCATTAAATCAATTTCATCCTGTATCACATCTTTAAAGCCTCATAGATTTCGAGGGGGGAGTAAGAAATATAGCTAGTATGTAAATGTAGAGTTTTGATAGTTTAAGTTTCAGAATGATATAATGGGAATTTATATTCTCGATTTCGTTCTGGTTCAAGATTATAGGCTTAAATCAAATGTAGCTACTTGAAAGGATGCGTTACTCTAGTGAATGTACTTAAGTGTGAGTACTCAAAGTCGTACTCTGCTGAAAAATGTCCCTAGTACTTATGAGTATTTATACATTTTTTTACTCATTGAGTACTCACATAAGTACTCATCAGTGAGTAATGAGTACTGTGGGTACGATTTTGAGTACTCATGCTTGGGTATTGTTGAGTACTCATATAACTTTTGGCAAAATACTCATGAGTATTGTTCATCTGATATTTTCATATAGAGGAGTGATCTCAGGCAGCCAGAATAGGACTACAAGTCTAGTCATAGACACGTCCATCTCTGACTATACTACAGAGAGACCAGTGAGGAAATAATAATATAAATATTTTATGTTTCTTCACTAAATTCTACATTCTTTATACAGTTTCAGTTTAGCAAAATAAAATGGTGAATGATTATTTTCTCAGTACTCACATGACTAATACTACTCAAAAATTGTTAGTAAAACTAATATGAGTACTCATGGACGAATTATGAGTAAAGTCGTACTTATCGCTTGGGTACTTTCACTAGGGTGGCTTACACACCACATTCATAACAATAACAAAAATAATTGATTGAATAAAACCTATTAACAGAACGTTTCTGATAGTTGTTTTTCGTAGCAGAACACACATGACAGGGAAAGAGTGAATTAAATAAATAAAACTCCAATTAAATTACCTAGTCACTAAAACAAAGTTCTTATGTATTAATAATTATGAAAGATTGATAATGACTATGAATAACGTCCGATATATATTGTTCAGAAAAGTAAATAATAATAGTAGATGATGGTTCAAGTTACAAAAATGGTTCAGCTTGTACTGTATGTAAACAAAACAAAACTGTAGACAATGGGCGTTTGTGTGTGTATCTTCCCTTCCTCCAATATACAGACACAAATCTATAACATAACGCACGTACAAACGATACAAAGAAAGAGAAAAAGTGGTTAAATAGATATGGTTTCAACTTCTTTTTTGTATATGCAAACGTTATACAAACAAATCAAACTGTTCATTTTCTCTTTTCCTACGTACATCTGTGTGAATTTCTTACACACAGATGCATACGTGTGAAATGAAGTAAATTTTTCTTTTCTTTAATTTTTTTTTTAATAACTCTCTTCAAATCATAAACTAACAAAAAGATTGAATCGTTCAATTTGTCATTTCTAGACTACTACTTCACCTTGACTTGTTAAGATTTTGACGATACATTTTTTAATTTAAGAATATATATTTTCTTAACATAAAGATATCTCATAATGAAAAAGCATCTATAATTAGAGTATATAATACTTTTTGTTAGAAAATTTATTAGGATTCTATAAAATAGATAGATACAACAATTAATTAAGTATTATAAAAAGTAAAATTTTTCTCGTAGACGGTTTTTTCATCACTTCATTATGTTTGGTTACAAAAAACTATATATATATATATCAGATTTATTTGCAATACTAACACTTACCAACGATTTCTTTAATTTGAAAAATACTTTTATTTAACATAACTATTTGTATATACACAAAAAACTTTTATAATTATTTTGTGTAATGTTTATTCTAGAGAAAAATATTTTGAAACTTTTTTCTAATACGTTTTTGAACATTCTTTGAATTTTTTTCTTAGTAAATACCTTCAGGTTCATATTCTAGATACAGAGAGAGAAACAAAGAAACGAAAGGATTTTTTTTTTTTGTTATTGATTTTACACAACTTAAATGTATTATGTATATTTATTATTTTATTTGAAAAAGAAAATTCATCATCGAAAAGCGGGAGTAATCTGTTAAAAATAGTACAAATATGTAAACCATGTAGAAAATATTGTTGTTGTTTTTTTTCTAAAGTTGAGAATATTTACACGTATATGATATATAGTCGTGCTGTGCAACCTAAAATGGATTCGCTTACTATATTACTAATAATAGTGTGAAGTTTTATGATGAACTTTTCACAAATCGTAAAAAATGTCTTTTGAAAAAAAACAAAATAATTACTTTTCAAGAATTTAGTTAATGAATTTCTCAAAGGTAACTAACTGTATTGACTATCAATGTCGAGTGTGCAAGTGCCTATGTCGAGGTTTATCTCGACACTTGAAACAAATACAAGACAATTCTAATTTCTAAACTTATGAGATGACCGTTCAGATGATTTAAACAAATTTCAATAAAACATAAATAGACAGGACTTATTTTTTTATGCTGATTACGAATCTGAATCTTTATTTGTAATCATAGATAAGATTTTGAGAACCTGTTTTCGAAGATCGGATTTCTAATAATTCATCATATACTTTCTACAATACTGGAAAAACGAATCGTCTTTTTCTGCTAAGAACTTTAACTTTAAACTTCACTTTAACTTAAAGAGTTTTAACTTCTTTTACTCTTCACTAAATTTTCTACATGGATGAGTCGATATGCTCTACAAACTGATTGTATTTAAATGTTTTAAATGGAAAGTATATGATGAATTACCAGATATCCAACCTCCGAAGACCGATTCTCAAAATCTCAGTACAGATTCAGATTCGTAATCAACACAAAAATAATTCATGAGGATCCGTGTTTTTATTGAAATTTGTTTAGATTATTTAAAAGGTCGTCTCATCACCTTTTCCGAAAAGAGATTTTTGCCTGAGTTGTATTCTACTTCAATAACTTCTTTTTCCATGAGAATAATTCGTGTTTCGTGCAAGTAATTGTTAGATCAACAAAGGATTTTATATTAGATAAAGTCCGAATAATAAAAATGTATAATTCATATTATTTTCTCCTTACTTCTAGAAGTAATTCGAGTTTAATACAGCCCTGCGGTATATATCGTGAAAAGAAGTCGTACGGTCATTCAATTTTTAAATAACTCAATACAATATAATTAATAGTTGATATCTTTGATTTGATGTTTAAAAATAAAACGGTGTTGCTAATTCTTCATTTTATTATTATAATTAATAGTTTGCCATTTTATTCAAAACATCATACACGAGTCTTATAGCTCTTGATAATACTCACAATTCTAACAATGTACTTTGACAAAGAGATTGATTTATTATTACTTGCAGGTATACAATACTGTAGCTCCCTGTGACTCAAAAATCATGATGGCTACGAACATCTAATTTTATATGATCATAACTTTCATTGATCATCTGACCAGTCTGGACCTCTTTTACAGGACAGTTCGTGAAATATAATCGTTTCATTTTTTTTCCTAAAATGTTAATAACTCAAACTCACATCAAATACCCATCGGTGACTGTAAACTATCCAGTGATATATGACAGTTAACTGTGGTATGATTTTGGAAATTTATTAAAAACGAGCACCCACTGTTGAAACATACGTAGAGGAGCGAGAGCGAACAACTAAGAGTCGCTCTTTCGATTGTAGAATCTGCATTCAATGTACATCATAATCAAGAAAAAATTTGATCTTGGAAACCTATGAGAAGGAAAAACGCAGGAAGAACATACGCACTTTTCATCTTTGCCATTTCACTTCAATTGTGTCCTTTTCATTTCTCATAAATTTCCAAGGAAAATTAATGACGTATTTGAGATCTGCAGACGAAACTGGATTGAATGACATATTTGAAATTAATTTTTCGAACAAAAGATTTTAATTGAAAATTTCCTCTCTTGGTGAAAAGTGAGCGTGATATAGAGATGGGCAATCCGACGGATACCCTACGTAATGGATGGGTATCGGGTAGAAGGTTGTTGGGTGCAGGTATGCTACAAGCGGAGTTTTGAAAATCGGGTCAGGTACCGAAAGCTGTAGCCCTACACATCTCTAGCGTAAGAACAAGTGAAAATAGAAAAAGGTTTTATTTCACTTGAATCAAGAGTTATCAGTATTTTACGAAAATAAAATAAAATGATTACATTTCACGAACCTTATCCTGCAAAAGAGGTCTACACTAGTTGGATAATCAGCATCTAGTGAGAACTATGGCGACATAAAATTAGGAGTTCGTAGTCATCATGGTTTTTGACTTACAGGGATGTTACTACTTTTTCAGAGTACTGTAGTTATCAGATATTCATGCACTTGTTGATAAATGATAGTCAATGATGATCGTCAACTTTCAAAATCGAGTTTAGTTATAAATATGCAAAATGCATTAATATTGTATTTTTTCGTATTGTGACATGTACAATTTAAAATTAATTCATCTATAAAATAATATTTTGCACGCATGTATTATGTATATATCGGAGCCATTTACGTTTGATTTTTTTGTTCTTACAAAGAACATAATAAAGACGCCAATGGAAATGTCTACCCATGTTGTCGAAACCGGACGAAAACCGACGATTAACCACGATTATCTTAAGAACCGACGGTTAACCGCGGTTATTTCAGCTGAAACCATAGCAACACAGCAGAAAAACCGATGGCGAATCTCATAATTAACCGGAAAAACGACCGGCTAACCGACCATTTTTCCGGTTAATTGTGAGATTAACCGTCGGTTTTCGTCCGATTTCGACAACGTGATCAAGCGTCGTAGGCGTGTTTCTGTTATATAGCGATTGAACTTGAACGGTGATAAGAACCTTAAATTTTACTTGTTTTAATGATTTTTTTCCAATTCCAAAAGAATGTTTTGGACTATTTGTTACTTGTTATGGGGTGAAAAACAACGCTAAAATTGAAATGACATCCAACTAGGAAAAAATACTTTTTTTGCTTATAAATCTATATTTTAAAATATGTCTAAGATGTATGAAGTGCTTATTTCACTGAATATAGACCTGGTTCCACGCAGTTCTGTCCAATATTACACAATCTAAAAGCCAAAAGATTTGCCTATGTAATAACACCGAAAACGTGTAAAATCCCCCATTTGCTTATCTATTAAAGTCATATGGAACGTAACTGTCTCCTGGAATGCATGTTGTGAATATTAACGGTTTTGATTATTTATTCCACCTTAAGATATTTTTATCCTGAATGGTGCTTAAATAAATAACAGTCTCTCTCTATTTTTCTAGCTAGTTGCGCTTTATTTTCAAAAGATACTTAACATCGAAACAAGACAAGCATCCGTGGATTATAATCAAACAGAAAAATCAAAATAAATTTTTCAGGTATATACAAACTTGTTGAATACATAGAAATAAAGATAAATAACTTCTTTTCTATAACAAAAAACAACAGTGACATAATCGAGAAAAATCAGAATAACGCAAAACACAGCAAATCAAACAAAATATAATACACAAACGAAGAATGATATTATACCGTCATATACTTTAATATACTGTAAAAGAAAATAATGACTTTTTTCTAAATTTTATTTGAAGCATTCAGTATAGCGCAGAGTAAGGAACGCGTAACCTCTTTGTGTTATAACAGTCTTATTATGAGCACGTACGTTTGAATTGTAATGCCTTTGAGTTCTATCTCAAAGGGCGATTTTATCTTTTTGTGACCAGAGACTCTTGTTTTAAGCTGCGCTCGAAACTTTTGTTAATATTCGGTATTTTTCGCAACTTAACGATTTTATGAAATTCTAGACCCTTCTTAGAATCATGTATAATATAGCCCAAAATAAAATAGTGCTTAAACTTCGAATTTGGTGCGCCTTACATGTTCATCACTTATAACATTATCCTAAAATGAGAAAGAAAAATGAATAAGGGAAGAGATAGCAATAAACAACAAATGAGGAAGAATGAAAATTATGAAAAAAAACCGGTAAAAATGTTGAATGATACTGTTTTTGTTTTTGAGTGCGGCAAGTGGATTGCTAACTGCTTACAAAATGTTTTTCCTGTAGGATATAGAACTACACAGTTAGAAAGAATGTTTCATACCTTTACTGTTCGTACCAAAAAGGAGCTGGCTAATACGTCTGCTTTTTTTCATTGCTAATATCTGTGCTGTTTGTAAAGCAAAACATCGCGCAAGAATACTTTGACTTATTAAAGCCAGTTTTGTTTACATGCTGCAATCTTTATGTCAAATCCATGCTAGATTGATTCATATAAGATAAAATTGCTCTCAAACTAGAGCATAATACTAGTAATACGATGGACACGATTAATTGATCCTTTCGAATCGCCGACCAGTATTGTCTCAGTCGCTTATGATAATGCGGAATATTTCAGAATAAATATCGCGATGCGAGGTATTACGCAAATTTGTTCAGTATAGATTCATTGTTTCTCTCAATGTCGTGAAGCAATGTGGGAATAACAAACCTTAATTTTTGAACAATATTCCATCCACTATATTCTCATTTTCTGCCATTTTACATCGCATTCATTTTTTACAGTGAAAAATGCGAATAAGAAACATGAACAATTATAAAAAATCACCTTGAGAGAAAGAAAGAAAGAGAGAGACAGAAACAGAGTGTTGAATAAAAATATGTTTCAGCATGCTTGTGGAACAAAACTGATGTATATCTACGAGTAATGAATGATTATTAATACATAATATAATTTACTTAAGTATTTGAAGAAATCGATTCATCTTGATAGAAAAAGAAATATGATAGAGCAAAAAAATAATCTTTAAAAAATAAACATATCGCCAAGAGGCAGGTACTAATAATGATACCAATTCTGAGATATGGATAAAAGCTAAATATGCGTTCAGAGCTTTCACTGTTGTTTTGGTGTCGAAAGACAACATGTCTCTTCAAGAACGGTAAATTCATGAAAACAACATACCAGTTACAAAAAATTGAGAAGCAACAACAAAAAATCTCTCTGCATATGTACAGCTTATATAAGTGTTAGACATGAACAAAACCTAAAAAATACCTGGTTAAACAACCTTCAATTTTCTAATATGGTCGTACATATGTCCGATGTCTCGTGCCAACAACATTGATATTTTGAATATCTATGCTATCTGTAACTGTATATGAAGCGGAATTACAATGAAAATTAACTGGAATGCTAATTGGATGACATAATAAGCTTTCATCATTAGTATGGCAATCCTTGCCGGATCGAATATGAGAAAATGGATTATGGAGATCTTTTTGTTCAAATGCATGAGCAACTAATGAAGTATCAATAGCCATTGGAATATAATAAGTACCTGAAGGATGTAAAACAAATGCCGGTGCTGAGGACGAGGGATTTCCAGTGTAATTCTCTGATTCATTATCTCTTGAGTTAGATTTCAAGGAGCCTGATGACTGATGCGATTGAATATTCAAATCATTTTGAGTATTTTGTGATCGTGTATTACTATTATATTCATTATTTGTTTCGTTCGCGCCTGATGAATCTTCATTCATATTTATTAATATATCCATATCCGATTTACTTATTCGACTATTATCTTCTCTGGTTATATCAATAACTTCTGGATTACGACTTCTTTTTCTTCCCTCATTAGTCACCGTCATTGTTGTTGTTGTTGTTGTTGTTGTTGTTGTTTCATTTAATGATTCCACTGAATTAGATCGTCGTTTCCTACGTAAAAATTGATCGATGGAAGCTGTTTCAGATCGCGGTAAATTAGATGATACGACTGTAAAGAAACCAGAAATAGAAACTTATCACGTGATCTTGATTCTCGTTATATATAAGAAAAAATAGTTACGTTTAGAAATATTTTCATCATATTTGCTCAGTAAATGTTCTTCCAATTTTTTCTCCTCGTTTTGATCAAGTTTTGTTGAAAAATAATTCAATGTTTCCTGGATACTATGTTGATAAGCATCACGATAAATGTCGGCATGGATTGTATTAGTTTTACAATCATCGTTATCCGTATTTACAGTTAGTTGACCTTGATCTTTATCATTACTATCACAACTATTAACAACCAGACTTTTATCATCAACTACTTCTAGAAAAAATAGAATAAAAAGATCTTCATCGTAAATTTAACAAACGAAAAAACAGATATACCTTTTTGATCGCTGACGCGCTCGCTTAACATTCTGATATATTTCATGGCCATTTCAATCACTTCAGCCTTTTCAATACGACGTTGACCCTAAAACAGAATTTAGATGATTCTGTTTGCCATCTTTCAGCTGTATGAGACGACCAAAACATACGATAATCACTTTACCTGTGATTTTCCTTGTGGTGGTATCAATTTGACTAACTCTGCCAAACAATTGTTCATTCGATCACGACGTCGTTTTTCAATAATGCGATGCGATTGAGGATTCTGAAACAAGATAAAAATATTTCGTTTCTTTCAACACGTATCTTTCTACTAACGCGAATCGGTTTTCGCTTTTCATTTGTATCGTTGTCGGTCGTTGTAAAATTTAAAACTCTAAAACAACACATAATTTCAATTAAAATATTGAAACACACACAAGAAAAATAAGAAAATAGACGATGTTGAACTAAAAAGAGTTTACCCAATTACCTGCTATCTTTAGTAAATGTCTGGTCGTCGTCAGACTGATTTGATGCAGTATCATCAGTCATAGATGGTGTTTCTTTTGTCATGTTTTTTAAAATAATTTTGCCAACCAAACTAATTTTCTTTTTTATTTGTTATTTTTTCATTAACAGATAGTTTCAGTGTCGAATAGGTATACAAAATTCAGATTAGAACTAAAATTAAACAAAAATATATGCAAAAAAACAGTCACAACAATAGAAAATACCATCTTATGGCATCAGACTGAATCTGACTATGACTAGTATATGCTTTTCAAATTCATTCCTTTTCTCTACTAGATGTGACAACGAAATTTCGAACTTATTAAAATTTCTTTCTGAACTATTAGTTCATTACCGAATAAAAACTGCATTATTACAAAAATATTCAAACAGAATGTGTGTGTCTATTGAGATCATATTCGACAGTATTTATTTATTTATTTTATTTTACGTTTATGAGATATTGAGAAGTAGTTTCATCTTGAGGGATGACCTTCTTGAAAATAACAATTATCTTTAAAACTTCGATTTTAAAATTTCATTAACAAAGTAGTCTGGAAAATTATTCTTAATAGAAATCAACTGTGGACAATCATCTGCTTCGAGAGCAATGAGCTTTCAGCACAAGTATCAACAACGTTCTAACTAATCTTTAGTCAAATATCCACTTAACAAGTGAAGCGTTCCTACTGCGCAACGGTGGTACTATTTTCTCGAAAACACTTTCAAGCATCTTAATATCGTTTTTGTTTGAAAGATCGAGTTAAGACGTACAAAATGATTCAAGTAGATTTTGAAGATTAGCTTTGAACTTCATATAAACCTCCAGCTTTCGACTTCAATTGGGCACATCCAAATCTACATTTTTCGAGTTTTTAACAATAGGGAAATGTTAATAGAACTATGCAGATAAACGGAATATGAATGCTCTTGAAATTTTTTGCCCAAGCGACAGTCTCAATAAGAATAGTTTTATGACATACATCTTGCGTTCTTCAACAGATTCTCTCTCTCATCACGCACTTTTCGTCCCGCTTATTGTTTACGTTGATATTTTTCCTGTGTAACTTTTGCACCAAGTAACTTGTTTTATTCTGTTTTGGTTACTCAGGTGTTGCATATTAAAAAAAGGATGTGAGTCAGGTCAAATGAAATTTTTTGCGAGACATATTATTATTTTTTTTACTACCTTATAAAATGAACTCGAAAAACTGTAGTGTCTACAGTTCAAAAAAAATGTTTTCGCGTACCAATTTCAATAGATGCTGCCATAAAGATATAAAAAGGAGAGTAAATCTTAATTTTTTTTCTAGAGAACAGCTTATCGTCATCATAACCCTAAGAATTAGAATTTTTCTTTAACTTCAGTGACAATATTCAAAAAAAATTTTGCGTTGTCAGAAAAAAATTTCTTTTCTTGCGATTCATTCTGCTCTTCGTGATGCACGTGTTCTTAGGAAGAATTATTAAATAAAAGACGTTTGAAAATATTGACATTGATATACTCAAAAATAAAGAAAAGAAAAGAAACAAGAAAAATTGTTTCTGAATTTAACAAAAATTGGCAAGTCAGGGAGTTTACACATCTCAAGTCAAATCAACAATCACTTGCCCAGCTTTGATATGAAGAAAACGATGAACTTCGTTGTTCTTTTTGCGTATATCGCGATTTTTAACATCTAACTCTTGCGAACTATATATCTTTCATACCATTATTATTTGTGAGTAATGACGAAACGAATTTTTTGAAGAGAAGTATATTACAGTACCTTCGTAATATTCTTTTTCTTAAGATGTGTGTGACTTTCACAAGTAGTTCGCATGGTTTCAATCAACCTTGTGACTAATTTTATTAAAATTATCGTTTGTTGATTGTCAAGTATTTAAACAAATGAGAATCAAAGGAAAAAGGAACTGTTTGAAATGGCGATACTTTAGGAACATACATTGGCACGTATAGAGTATAAAATAATTCAAACTTACTCGATTGGAATAATTCTGCCTATGATTATACCGTTTACATTAAAATAAAAGTTCTTCTTGTTATTCGAAACCAAGATATTCATGTAGCATGAATGTAAGACATATTGTCGTGTCACGCGCAAGTATATCGTTATATATGCAGAAAAGAGTGACGTGCGTACTGTCAACGAAGAAAGAAGAAACGACAGTTAATAGAGGATGAATAAAAAAATTGGGCTGAAGCCATACATATTTGCCCATATCTATTATTCTCTTTCTCAAACATAAGGGGTTCATACGAGTGCGTCCAAATCAAATATGGAGAGAAAGAGAACCAAACAACAGAAAATAAACTAAAGGATACAATAATGGCACAAGGTCATCATGACCGTGCAGGTAGTCTATATAAATAACAGACATTTTCATGATTGACAAATACACGTCCTCGTTACAGCTAGTATAGAATCCCAGAATATTACAATCGTCCAATAAATACCTTTTTTGGGATGATTAATTCAGGAAAGAGGGCGACACCGGAGAGCATTTTTTTATGTACGATGGCTACTCTGCTGAGTGTAATTGAGATCAAGTACTTTACTTCTTGGAAATTTTCTAAAGTGCTTGGTTAAGCACTTGTCAAGCATTTTTAGATTTAATACGTGCCAAATAGCTGGAAGAACTTCGGATACTTGCATGTATTTCGCAAGTACTTACCAGGTTACCTGCCAAATACTTCATGAAGTGCTTATCTAGTACTTGTACTTTTGAAATTACTTGATAAGTACATTTTTTACCTGCAAAAAAACTCCAGGTACTCTGGACACTACTTACCCAAGTACTTTCCTAAGTACTTGGTCTCAACTATATTCACTAGGGTATCCCACTCGAAAGTTGCAAAACACAAGTGGAAAGATTTATCAGCTCTTTTACTAAGAAAGCTATTTCTGAAATGTCCATTCAAATGACAGAAAAGTTTAATATCATACAGGTTGATATTTTTGTAGATTACGCAGGGATTCTCAGGTAGATAATTTGGATTGTTGAAGAGTGATAGGTGTTGGAAGTTTATTGTCTTAGAAATTTTATTTAATAGAACATCAGCTCTTTTTTGCTTCGAACATCTTATTCTGGTTTACTTTACTATTCTGCCTGTTCTTAGATTAACGGGAGTAGTTAGAACTATGATTAAAGCGATTTATTATTCGATCTTAGTCAAGTGCTTTGTACGATAAAATGAAAGTGCCACAAAAATTTGTATCTTCAGCTCTATTGTTGACATATATTCCCAGTATCAACTATATTTGAATATAAACAATTTTTTGAAATTAAAATTATTCAAATACTGAACAAAATCTTCGCATTTACTCGTATTTCATGACTTCGACCTCAAGTATGTACGAGTTTTCATTTTTTCTGGTGAGATAGAATACAAACAACTGTATCGATCTACCTAATCTAGAAGTCGGTTGAAGGTAGTTGGAGGTAGCAGTAGAGTTAACAACAGAGTAAAGTATATCATTTATTAAAAAGTGGTCGCAAAATAAGTGAAATGGCGAAGGTCAGAGGTGAGTGTGTAATCTTTCTGACAAAAGTTTCTCATACGCTTTTCGGAATCATAGGTTTCTATGATTATTTTTTCATGATTATGATGTACATTGCATGCAGATTCTATAGTATAAAGAGCGACCCTTAGTTCGCCACCCTCTCTCTTCTACTTATGTTTCAATCGTGGGTGGTCGTTCTCAATGATTTTTCAGAAGCACACAATAGTTAATCTTCATACTTTGGCTAGATAATCTACAGACGCTGTAGAGCCTTTGATGCGAATTTGAAGTCAAAATGATGCTCCTAGACTGAGTTGTGACTTTTTTTCGAAAAGGAGCTCGAAGTTTCAACAAAAAACCGCGAACCTCGCCCGTAAAATAGCTGTATTTCACAAACTACTAACTGCCAACTCACGAAATTCATATCGTAGATAGAGTAGAGTCATGGCTACATTTTGGTAAAAAGAAAAAGTTTTGATCTTTCTTAGATGAGGAGCTATTGATATTTTACGGAAAAGAAATAAATCACTTATACCTCACGAACCATCGAGTAAAAGAGACCCACACTTGGTGGATGATCAGCATTTGGTAAGAACTATGATCACACAAAATTAAAAGTCACTAGCTGTTGTGATTCTTAAGTTACAGCAGTGTTGCGACATTTGCCTATATATGGGCTTCCCGTCGCCAAAGGGTTAATGTTTCTGATATAATGATAGTCGTGATTAACGTACCTGAAAGCATATTAACTATGACGTCTTGAATAAAAATGAGAAAAAAAACCTTGAGAACATCGCTGGTGCAAAAAACATAAAAATATTGAATTTTTAAGATGCTAAGGTATGACATATGTTCCTTGTATCACTCTCTGATCGAAAAAAACAAATGTGTAGTAGTGAGAAAAACAATCCTTATGGTAACTAATTCTTTGAATAACCTGTTTCACTCATTTTAATAAATTTAGTTTTAGTTTTACAACCGCTTTTTTGTTACAGAAAAACTCAAGCGTTGGAAACTTGAACTGGCTCTTATTATCAGTTTCTTTCTTTAACCTTTTAAACTATACACTTTTAAGAAATAAAACATATCAGACTGCATTAGTTGTTCTTAAATCACTACTAGAAATATTCTTTAGCAAATTAACGATTTTTCAGTTTATAGTAAAACCATTTTCCATTTTCTAAATTACTGATATTTTAGAAGATCAAATGCATTTTATATAAAGTAGAAAATTGTCAACTATAAGTAGAAAGATTTTATCAAATTTAGAAAATGTTTCGCGATCTTACAATGAATTTTCCATAAATTTTTCCAAATGTTTTGTATTAATATTCGATTCGATAATGGTCTTACATTCTACAGTAAAAACATTACATTTGCATTAAAAACACGCTCTCTGAATAACGCAAAACTTTTGTCACATTCGGTATAATCATTTCTTTTTCTCTTGCACTGGCAACCTTTATAATATTGCTCATTCCTTTTAAGATTCCTTTTTTTTCATCCACATTTATTTTTCACAATTTTTTTATTCGTCGACAACGACGGACGTCTAAAACGTTTATTCAAACGTGAATCTACGTCGTTCTTGCGTGTATGACTGCATTCTTTCTCTTTTCTGTTCTGCCTATTATATACTTCGCCATGTACTTGCTTTACGAACAAGTAATCCTCATCTGCTAATTTCAGGTGAAATAATGCTTGTTTTAAATAAATTGCACTCCATTCTAAGAACTCTTTCAAAGAATTTAACTACAGTAGTTGTATATTAAATGATGTGTTGTGTGGCTGAAAAAAGTGCTTATTTTGTAAATCTTTTTGCTTTTATAATAATGCAAAATCATTGGATGATAGAAGGACCAAATGGAACTTCATTTTGTTTTGGTTTCTCCTGATCTGTGTTATAGCTATAGTTACTGAGATATTCACCACATCATTAAAATACCCTCCAACGTGCAGAAGAGAAGTGGTGAATCCACGATATTTCTATGAGAAAGCAATTCTAAAGAAATGTCGGTCAGGCGTAGTATGAAATGAGTTAACAAATACTATTCTTCGTTCGCCACTTTTAACGAAGTATCAATGAGTCATTGCGACTAGTGATCAACGCATATAATAAAAACTCTTTCCTGTACATTTCGCTCGAAAACATAGTTCGACCTTCACTCGACTTAGATGTTCAGTATATTTCTTTTACAGTCGATAGTTGTGCTTTGAAAAGTGTTCGAAAAACTTGTAATTAAATTTCAAGTCTCTCTTTAAACGTTCAGCCTATAATCAGTATTAAAAGATATACGCAGAATATTTAAATGATGGTGGCAGGACTTGCAGAATAAATGTATTCATATTTTTGTAGCTAATGTCTTTGATACTGAAATTTATTTCACTAGAGCTATCGAATCGACAGATTCATCTTCAGTGAAAAAAAACTTGTACATGTATGAAGAAAAAAATTTCTCTACAGTTAGATATATATATATGGAACCTGCTGGAAAGGTCATGATGGGCTTCAGTCCATCATGCCCTTTCCAGTCATGAAGATGAATCTGTTGATTTGAAAGCTCTGGTTGAAATAAATTTCAGCATCAAAATACATTAGCTGCAAAAATATGTCGTTGTCAACTAATGATACACAGAGACAGAAAAATATAATGGAAGAGATATTGTTTCTCTAATAATATCTATCATAATATAAAAATTCAATTGGCATGGATATTCCAAAATGGAAACCAGTTAAGTTAATCCGTGAATTTTACTTTCAGCTTTCATTTTTTATTTAGTGTTAATAGTACCACACTGAGAAAGACATCCATATAGGATTCTATCTCGGCACTTCTCAGATGTGAGAGAAATGCATCAAGTCGAAAACGGAACAAGTTCACTTTATGGGGAACTTAAGGAATCCAGGTTTTGACTATTCCATCGTAAAGAGCATCACTTAAAACCTATAAATTGACAAAAGAAACTTGGCGGCAAACACACGAAACTCAAAAAAATTCAATTTACTCTCATTAGTGCCTAAGGGGAACCAAAGGCACAAATTTTGGACAAAATTTTTTTCTGCTAAATATACATCATTGAACTCAGTTTCGTACGTAGATTACGAATATAGTATTGGTTTTGAATGGAAATTCTAAAAACTTCGCTCGATTCCTGAGAGGAACCAAGGCAAGAAGTTATGACGAAAAAACGTTTTTTCAGAAAATCACATCATTCGGTTTGGCTTTGTACGTAGATTATGAATATCATATTTATTTTTAATACAAACTTTGTATGGTTGCGGAAATGAGGGGGGGAAGAAAGTGAGGGTGAGTGGAGGAAGGTTTTTCAATTAAAAGTAGCTGCTTACAAAACGTTATTAAAAATAAATATGATATTTATAATCTACGTACAAAGCCAAACCGAATGATGTGATTTTCTGAAAAAACGTTTTTTCGTCATAACTTCTTGCCTTGGTTCCTCTCAGGAATCGAGCGAAGTTTTTAGAATTTCCATTCAAAACCAATACTATATTCGTAATCTACGTACGAAACTGAGTTCAATGATGTATATTTAGCAGAAAAAAAATTTGTCCAAAATTTGTGCCTTTGGTTCCCCTTAGGCACTAATGAGAGTAAATTGAATTTTTTTGAGTTTCGAGTGTTTGCCGCCAAGTTTCTTTTGTCAATTTATAGGTTTTAAGTGATGCTCTTTACGATGGAATAGTCAAAATCTGGATTCCTTAAGTTCCCCATAAAGTGAACTTATACCAATCAGTGGACTGGAATAAAAAGTAAAGTGACTCATATGTTATGAGTTTGCTTTTTGATTTTGCCCCACTGTATACAGTGCCCTATTATATAGGGCATTCCATACAAAAAAGAAAGGAACAACGAAATAAGGAAAAGAAACTAATATAACTATCTATTGGAGAAGAGCACACAAGTCAGAAGTGCACTTCGGATTAGAAAAAAACTTTTACATTTTCAAACATCCCGAGAATATTATTTTTCCGATCGCTTAAATAAACTAATAAAACTAGCTTGCAGTTTGAAGTGTTAAAAATCCCAGCGATAGATGGCGCTACTTTCTCAGAAAGAGATAAAAAAGAAACATTATTTTTCTTTAATCGTCTCTCATCCCTATAAATGCTCAATATGAAATTTTGTTCACTAACTCCCTTAATGAAGTACCTTCGTGAAGGCTCTATCGATTTAACGGTCTTTTCTTACCTTTTACGAACATAGTTGGTCCAGAACAAGAATGAAAAAAATTCTTTTTCTACAGTTAGATGAAGAATCCCTTGAAGGACTTGGTGAATCACGTAGTCTCTTGACGAAGTATAGTCGTAAATAAAAAAAGAAAAAGAGTCTTTCTACAGTTAGATCGTTGTTACCTTTACGAACCCTTTTCACGAAGTAATGTTTAGAACGGGCAAAATGGAACAGAAATCTTCTGCTCACAAATAGAATTAACCTGACACCATTTCTGTGGGTGGAGGAAAGCACCAAAGAAATCACACCGTCTTCTCCCAAAAGAGTAGAAACACCCCAGGACGTCGAAAACGGTGTAATTAATTGCCAATTAGATGCCATTTAATACGCTGTTAATAAGCATTTAAACGGCATTTTTATGACATTTGATCCCGTTTTTTGCCATTATAACTGGGAACGTTTAAATACATTTATTTCACATTTTTTTAAATGTCAAAAAACACAGATCAGATAACAGGCATTTAACTGCTGCCAGTAACCCTACTGGTCACATTTTTTTGCCATTTAAATATCAATTGCTAGACCATTAGAAAATGTCAAGAAAATATCTTCTGAACCTGAGGTACTATCACCTGCATCGAGTCAAGAACCACAGACCACTTCTTCGAGGCAAGTTTCTATGACTCGTATAAGTGAAGAAGAGAAACACTCTAAATTATTTTAAAGTCAGAGTCATTTATACTATCCATAACGGCAGAATAAAACGGTGAATGACTTGTTGAGCATAAACTGGCTGTTAAATGCCATTTTATGACCAGTTTTTTGCCATTTTGAAATGGAGGAAAAACGGACATTTAACGGCCACATTTATTCGGCATTAGTGAACGCGGTCTAATAAATGAACGAAAATGTCATTTACTGGTGTCCGTAAAATGACAATTTTTCGGACATTGCCTATAATCTGGCATTATTTTCACCGTTATTTCAAAGTCAAAAAATTGTCATTATAATGGCCGTTAAATGACAATTTTCATTCGATTTTTACACGATTAACAGGCCATTTTTTGGCATACAGTTAACAGGCTGTTAACGGACAATTAAATGCCAGTTGCCGACCTGGGACACTGTCTAATAACTATTTTCTCAAGGAAACTAGGTTGCTAGCTTATACTGATGATTTTGAATCTTTTATCCAAAGCTTAAGGGAGAATTAAGAGGGAGCACAAAAATACAAGTTTAAATCATACAAGAGGAAATATTTACGGCTTATTTTCTTTGACTGATCATATATTACATATTCAGAATAGAGCCCTGTAGGTTACAATTTTTATAGGTTAGGTTGGGTTGTAAGTTACGCCATTCCCAAGTAAGCAAAATATGAGTGAAATGACTGGTCTTTTTTCCTAGTCCGGATGACCGTCCCGACTAGCCTTTACGACAAAAACGACTCCGTCATGACTAGATCAAAATTTCAACCGTTAATTAAAAGAAAACCGTCCATAGTAGTGTTCAATTCTCAGTTGCTGGATTTCAATTCTCTGATTCGTGCAACTAGATAAATTGCCAAAAAATTGATATTTGTATCGATTGGCATTGCGTTAAACCCGATGCATCTAGATAAGTCAGTTCTTTTTACTCTTTTATCCAGTTGCTCGTACATACTCATTGGAAAATGCATTTAAACCTTTAAACACTTTACAGCACACCAGCTACCACTACGTAAGTCCTGATCCTGCCCCCTTAACAAAAAACTGATCGTTCATCGTCATTGTCATTAACCACGTCCTCATAACTGCTTCACGAGAACTTTTCATTAAAATACCTGTGAACGTTGCTACATTGTCTGTGGCCAATCAACACGTTGTTCTGTAAATGACCAGTATTGTCTAAAACTAAAAAGTACCTGATTAAAATGAGAGTCCATTTCTTGAGCTTTCATTACCACACCGATACTTAGTACTGACAGCTGAAACTTCTCAAAAGACATACAAAACTGAGTGTGAATTGCAAAAAAAAGTATCTCTTTTGAGACCTAGCATATTGCGCTTATAAATTCTCTTTGCCATTTATATTCGTTGGTTTGCCGTACTTTTCTCAAAGCTTACGCCCTAGAATTCCTTCTCTGCTACTTTTATAGTTCTCTAATATAACCATCACATTGAATTTTTTTATCGTTTTACTTAATTCATTGAATTCGACTGTTGTATAAAATGCTTCAGGCACTTTTACCCACAATGGATATCTATAGATTCTATGCAGTATTATGACCATTTAACGAAAAGTGAATTATTGTCATTGGCTAATTCAAGAATATTACATTTCACTATCAGGACTATGTATCGCCTACGTATATAGTAGAAAAAAATCGAAGTTAAAGTATTCTTGTCATGTTTTTGCTGACTCGCCCCACCTTCGGCAAGTTTCATTAGGCATCTAGCAAAATTGGAGATATCTCTTCTAGCACCAGAACGAGGAAGAAAAAAGAAGTTTAAAAAAGTGTTGAAAGAATACCGTGCATTGCAACGTGAGCACACACTATATATAACGTGAATAAGAAAAGAAGATCGCTATTTGTCGCAGCATGAATGAAAACAACGCTGCATTGACTTTTCCTCTTGCTTCATACGACAAAATGACCTCTTGCTTCGTAGCAACAAATGTAAATATTAAAACTTTGGTCAAAAAAAGAGACATTTTAGGCCTGTAGCAACAAATGTATATTGGCCGAACTGATGCAAATTGATTTACACAAAATAATTATTTCGCAACAAAGTTTATCATCTGATCATTGTAAAGTGTTTCTCTATCAAATTCTCAGAGGTACCTGACTGCCTCTGTTATTGTCATCATCTGTTAAGCGAATATGTTTTATTTCAGGTCTGAAATTTTTGCATTCTGCTGGTGTGATTCATCGTGATTTACGCAACTTGTTTGTTCAAAGTAAGTTCTTAGCAAATTTTTTCATGAAGGCTGTGTTCGATTGTTTAAAACTACTGTAAAATCGATTCTATTGCGTAAATTGAAGAACGGATTGTTTTATTGTGTGTGCTGATGTCTTTTTAAGATATGTGATTTGGGAAGATATTTGGTGACACCTTAATGACTATTTGGATATATTGTTAAAAATTTTCTTTTTTAGCCTATTCATGTACCGTCAACTTGCTACGTACCAATATATACAGCTGCTGTTGAAAAAGCCCTACAAGACGAAGATGGTACGTTTTTTCGTCTTTTTTAATAAAAGGTTCATCTACTACGCTTTTTTATTAGGAGATTTGGAAAAGGCAGTCGCACATAATTTCTTTTGCCAAACAAGAGATATCTTTATGGAAAGATATCCCAACTCAAAATGAATGATTGATTATCAAAATATTAGTCTATCAATAATAAGACAATATCCAAATCTCAGTAAAAAGGAAGATTTTAAACTGGTTAGTAGATCTGGTTTTCTTCAGAAAATAAAAGATTATCGGCAATCGGTTTTTTCTAGACTGATATATCAACATGCTTAGCTAAAAGCTGTAAAAATAAAAGAGTTGATTTGAAACGAAAAAGAGGATTTTTACCAAAACGGAACAGCCAAAATCAGAAAAAACAAGCTTTTGTACAAAAACAAACAATCGACGTGGATCATGATGAGCTAACAGATTCATAACAGAACGTAAGATTTTTCACGAAGTATCTTCGATTGTACGTATCCTTTCTGTCAACATACTTACTCAGGCGTACTAATTATGGTTTCATTTATTGTAGGAAAACCGGAACAACTCCAAATTCATCACCATTACCACGCAGACCTATTCACGAGTCGCTCCCGCATCTTTATCTACCTGATGTTGAGGTAAAAGATCTCGCATAATGTGTTTTTACTATTTCAGATTGTATCCTTACTTTTTTTCAGCCACATCCTGATCTTTATCATGATGCAGATGCGATGACTGTAGCAACGCAAATAACTATCGATTCAGATGAAACAAGAACAACAGCAATTAATGAAAAAGAAGCACTAGACACAACGAATGAAAATAATTTAAACACAAGCAAAACAGTTGTTGATTTTCATCGATGCTACCACAATCAGAAACATCATCTTCGTCGCCACCTTTTCTTCCTGAATCCCATGCCTCACAGACGAATTTGACCATTGTCTTCCAATAAGGCTGCAGCAAGACAATGGTCAAATTCAATAAACCAATTATAACGTAGTGAATAGGTAGTTTAGTGTTTGTGCGGACTAAAACGGCTCATTCCAATGAGCTGGGAATTTTACCATAACTTAATTATGATAAAATACAATTTCTGTAAAAAGCACGTGAACTTCTGGTTCGAAAAATTTCTGCATATCCTGAATTTCTGTAACTCAAGAACGAAGCGTTTTTCCCATGGTTGGTCAATAGACTGTATTGATAGATATATACACGGATATCTTGAAGATATACGTCGTGCATGTGCGAGAAGAGATATCTTCAATTTTGCTAGATGCCTGTTATACATTCTGGCCATCCAACACCGTTCTTATCCATACAGATTTCTTTCACGACGAATTTTTACTATTTAATTTTTTTCTGAACAAAGTATACTTCAATAATCTCATTCAATGCTTTCGCATATATGAAAGATAAAATACAAGTCTTAGAAGTGTCCAAATATTTTGGTGTCTTCTCCTTTCCGACTTTTCGAAAAAAAGTCGACGAAACGAGAATATGACTTCGAAGAATATCAAAGGCGGAAGGGCGGTGTGAGAGTGAGTCGGCGAAACGAGAACTAATCAATATTTTATCATTTATTTTATCCGAATGACTATTGCCACGCTCGGGGTGGCAGTAAGAAGCTATTGCCAGTCCAAAGACTGGCAGCAAAGAGCTATTGACACTCCATCGAACCGGAAGCAAGAGCTATTGACAGTCCAAACTGCACTTATGCACTGCATAAATGTATTATTCAAAGTGTTATGTTGAGTTAGTTCTGAATTTGACGATCTATGAGAGGTGGTTTGGAGCGGCTCTTGCTGCCAGTTCGATGGGGTGTCAATAGCTTCTTGCTGCCAGTCTTCGGACTGTCAAATCTCTTTTTCTACACCTAGGCGTAACAACGAAAAATTTTCTTTTGAATAAAGTTACTTCACATTTAAAAAAGTGAGATTATTCTTCGAAATGTGATGTCGCATATAAAACATAATCTATTTACAACAACTGCATTAAACATTAAATTTTGTTATAAATCATTTGCCATAGAACTCTTGTAATGTTGAGTATTGATATTAGCTGTATAGAGTAAAATGATCGTTCTGTTAATTGAGAAATTTTCTACAATGTATATTTATTTGGCTTTGATGATAATAAAGTGAAATTCTATGTAAACACGCGCACACACACATGCACACACGGACATATCTATATACGAAAAGTATAGAATACAGAAAAAAAATAACTAGATTGGTTGTAAGATACATTCGCCTTGTGTACATAGAGATATAGAAGAAACAAAAAATCATTCAGACAAATCTAAGAAAGAAAACTAACAACAATCAAAGAAGAATTATTCATTGAGTACATCGAGTCATTACACAAAAGCGTGTTCAAATTAGAAATCGTAGCAAGACACATTCGCGCGATGTCAAAAGCCCAAACATTTCTAAGGCATAAAAACATCATTTTTTAATTCGTTTCTGATGTTTTGCATACGATTTAAAATTTGAACATAAAAAACCAAAATGCGCATACGCATACACAATTTGCATTATTTTTTAAAAAAAAAGACACAGATGATAATCATTCTTATTGCAATAAACGAACACGGACGGAAAACAAACACATGAAAAATTGCTGATAATGTTGATGGTAGATACGTACTGTTTGATAACAGCAGTATATGTTCAACAAAAGAGAGGATGTCGATGTAAAATAATTGTTTTTCGTCTTGCTAATAAGCGCCCAGTGTCACGTCACTGTCAGAGCAAAGAAACATTAAAAATAAAAACGAACAAGAATAATTTCATTGTTTTTTTTTTGTTGTACCTGAGTTAGGAATTATTTATTTATCATACAATGATGAAAAAAGAAATTTATGTTACTGCAAGCAACGAAGAAAAATCGATAGTCACATCTGTGTAGCGAAAAAATTCTTGAAATTCTCACTCAAGAAAATACATATAACGTTCAAGATGAGAATATAGATATTTGAGAGAGGATTTGGTTTTTGAAATAGAAAGAAAATAAACGATCTTTCGCCACGAAACAAATCGTATGTCTCTTTCTTGAAGATTAACTTAACCAGTAGAATACGGCGAACACATTTTACCTCAAAAAAGGAGCATTGTTTCTTTTCCAATAGAACACTGTTCCAAAAAAATGGTGGGCACTTCTCTGGGTTCTCCATTGGAGTGGATTAAGAAGAAAATGATGGAAGAAAAATTAATAAAGGTAAGAAGAGAAAAAATTGTCATTATAAGACGAAGAAAAGAATTCACTAGTAGAGCAACGAGCACATGCTAAACATTACATAATTTCATATATACACTGTTAACGAGACAACAATTAAAAAGAGTTCATTTCAGATATTTTTAGGAGTTCAATACATGCGCGCACATACCACACTGTTGGTTTTCATGAGCGAGAGTGAGAGATTGCACTGTTAACACAACAGCTCATAGCACCCTGTCTATTGCACCTATGAGTAGTTGTATGTTCATGCGGGAGACAGAAGAGAGATTAGATATTATTGCTGTGCACAAAGAATGAGAGAGTTGAAAACGGCAGCAAAACATACATTTAAAAAATGTACAGAGATCAATAGATGAATGAACAAAAAAAAAACGGAGGACGGTTTTATCCGGTTATGTTGAGAGTTCCTATACAGTCCATTTGCGTTAAACATATTGCAGCCAAAAAGGAAATCATATTGAATTACAAAGATACACACACACACGCACATACAGCTATCGAACGTTGTAGCCAAAACAAAGAAAACTAAATCATTACAGAGAATTGAACTATATGAGAGAAAGTGATGTTGATAATAGAGAAGAAAATGCATGTTTTTTGGATTATATACGACTGTTTACATAGACAGTAGTAAGAGAAAGAGAAAAATACACGATAAAATTTGTTATTAAGCGAAGTACATAACTTGAGCTGAATCTGGATGAACTGTAACAGCACGACTTAACTGGACAGCTTGTTGACCGTTTGAATCACCATTTGAACTTTGATGAGAACCCTCATTACTACAATTAGAACAATATAACAAAAATGTTAGTCAAGTAATATATTATTTCGTATAAGGAATGTTTAAGTAAATCATTTAATGATTTCTCATAATTCTTACAATAAACCAATGTATTGTCTGATCCAAAATAAAACTGATGTTTTTCCAACATACCTTTCTGGTTCTCGTTCAATAAGATGATATCTTGCTCTAAATGCGACTAAATGTGCATAATATGCTGGAGCTGGAATACTAACAGATCTTGTACATCTCACATAAGTATGGCATAGCTGATATGTTAAAGCTTGTAATTCATCGGCTGAAAAATGATTATCATCCCACAATACATGATAATGACTTGGCCGAGAAGTACCCTGAATTCCAGCATGTGAACATAAATAGAAATCAAATTCGGTTGGATGAGTAATAGCCACATCGACCGTGGTACCAGGCGGAATATTACCACTTTTACCACACTAAATATATAAAACGTTACGATTGAGGAAAAGTTGATTCACAGAAAAGGATCATTTTTGAAAATCATTTGAGAAAATAACAGCAATAAGTCACACACATTTATGTATGTACTATATACCTGTTCTTTTTTATCCGCACAAAATAATCTTGTATGATGTCTTTTTTGTACAACAATAAATGTAATTCCTGGCTGGTAAGATGATTCTAAACGAACACATGCTTCTCGAACAGCCATTAATTCATGAGCCAATACCTATAAAAATATAAAGTTAGAGAAGATATGAAATTATGTTTATAAGCGTACATGTGCAAATTGTCCTTCTGATACACCGTCTCGATATAAAATAATTCTGGCTGGTTTAAATCGAGTTGATTTATAAAACTGGATTAATAATTCTCGAACCATAGTACACAGTTCAGCAATGACTTCATGGCGATGCATTTGAATACGAACAGTAGCAGCATATCGAGATGGATGAGCATCCATTGAACCAACAACCTAGAATAACAAAACACAATGTTTAATTATAGAAAAAAGTACATAGTTCAATTTTTGTTTAAAAACAATTGTCAAGTAGGTTAGGATCAACAACTACTATTTTCTCTATAGAATTTATGTTGAAAGTTATTATAAAATAAATTTCAATAAAAAATTATAAAAGTACTTACAGCGGCAATGGATGGTTTGGAACGATCACCAGCTGGTGGATGTGTAACATCAGCTCCGATAAATATGACTGGTTCACGAAATACACTTATTGGTCGAACGCTTGGTACTAAAATATTATTAACACCACCAAGTTTCACATTGATTTTTAAACATAAATTTGATAGAGTTTGTGGCGTTGTTTTATTAACATTTTTAGCTTGAACACATTGGGTGGCCAGACCGATAAGAGTATCACCAACACGTTTAACTTCTGCATAAACGGGCGTTTTGCCAGGTAAAACAACAACAATGAGTTGAAGACCCTGATACGTTGTTTTTAAAAATTTAAACATTGGTTCTACTTGTTCGATTCCTGTTGCGTATTTACAGAAACAGGGTTGACCAACAATAGGCATACCAGCATCGTTTGATATACGCTGTAGTTGTTGAGTAAATGTTCTACCAGAAATAACAAGTATTATTAGTAGACACACACACAATATATGAATATACAGGGCAATCCAAAACTTAGTCTACCAGGATAAAGTGTAACTGAGTATGTTAAGTTTTTAAAATTTGTTTCTCAATAGTTTTGATAATTTTTAGTTCTATTTTTTATTTTCATTTCAGTTATTAATAATTGTGACGTGAATAAATAATTATAATGTAATTTTGATATAAATAAAAATAAAATGTACATGTTAATGTATGTCTATCTCAGTAAACTAACTTTTGGGCCAGCCTGTATTTTATTTTAACGGTTATATTTATTACCTTAGTGCTGCTTCATTACAATTTCTTTGTGGTGCAAAACAGGCAATAGCCCATGTTCTAATTTCAATTCCAGTATGAAATTGTTTACCACGCATGTCCCAGACACCTTGATTTGGAGTGACAATAACCTTTGTCTAGAGTAAGAGAAATAAATTATTATAAACTTGTTAATGACATTGCACACCACTTACTCTGCCGCCATATTGTATTTTAGGCGCTGTTAACACTCTTCCTGGTACTTCCGTCATTTGATTTATTATTGATATACCGAAATGCGTTACATATACATCATTATTAAATTCAGCTTTACGAACCTGAAAGGGAACAGTTAGAATAAATATTTTAAAAACAAAATTACAAAAAAATATCTTCCCAAAAATATGAAAAAAACTATTATAGATGTTAGACGTTGCTGTTTACGGTACTTATTTCTTCATCAAGTTTAAACGGAAACTCTTCTCATCTGACTTGTTTTTACAATGTAGACGAATATAGAATTAAGAGAACCAGACTTTCTAATTTTGAAGAAACTTTTCAGGGTCTCACAAGTTGACTATAGTTCAATTAGGCGTTAACTTACTAGATTATTAATTTCTTTTTCACGATCTGGAGCCGAACGAGCTGTAGCCTAAAATAAAAATGAAAAAACATGAAATGTAAAACTATAGTAAAAAAAATTGGATGGAAAAGAGAAATGATAGATGAGATAGTTATTTATTATTGTTCCTTGTAAATATTATAAAAAATATGAAGTAACTACGTGCGAGATTTTATTTAAATTATATATAAACATACTTGATTCATAAGCAAGTATTTTATTGTTATGAGCAATCTTAGGATATGCGCAAATCTCTCTACTTTTTGTTCTATTCTATGTTATATTTACGTACACAAACTGTTACACGCGCACGCACACAAGCAACAAAAGAGAGAGATGGAGAGAAAAGTTATTTTTATTTTTATGGTAGATGTGTGTATGTTTTTTAACATAGTGTGATGCCCACAAATACACACACACGAATCCTTATTTTTTTTGTGAAAAGCCTGATTATTTATTTAACAAAGCAACTTAAGAAAGTGGGTCAGAAAAAAAAATCCTGTGTTTGTGTGCGTATGGTAGGAAAGTTGTTACCTGAGGTATTTCCGTTTGACTCTACAAACAATAACATAGACAAAGAAAGAAGATCCGCGCATATCACCAACAATTGTTTCATGCTTCAAATTTTTACGACTTCAGAGCGAAAAAAGAGTAAATGGAATAATGGACATGTGTATTCGAATTTGATAAAATAGATGCTGCATTGCAAAAGATTATTTAACACGGATCGAAAAATAAATATCAATGAAACAAATTATTACACAATGAACTAAGATGCTTGTGTAATTCACTATATTCATTCTAAGTAGTTAAACAATTACTGACAATTGTATTTCCGACGCAAAAAAGAACTACTAATGACGCATTTTAGAGTTCTTTACTCTTTTTTTGTTTCTATGGTTTATACATTTGTCGTATATACATGTGCATTAAATATTATTAATTATGTATGTATACGCAAAGAATGTATAAACCATAGAAACAGTAAAGAACTCTAAAATGCTCCTTAATTTTGTAGTAGGTACATACGAGATTATTAAAAGACTTATGGCATTCAAAGAAGAACCGCCCATGATGAACAACAAAACTGTATATTCTAGTCATCATTAGCACTCATAAAGATGTTTTTGTCAATAACAATATTAAAGAAATAATCAGAGACATGCGGTTTATACTCTTGATAAGAAGAAAGAAAATATATGCCTTATTTACTACTATACAACAACAACAACTCTACCTCACTCCACTAAAACATATAATAAAAAAGCAGAAAAAGCTTAGAATTAGAAAATTAGAACTTCTATTATTCTTCGACAGCGAACTACTGCTACTACGTTTATTATCACTATTTTAGACTACATTAAATAACATACTTTAATCATTGTTGATGTTTGCATATCGGTTAATTTTTTGATGCAACGTTGACCAGGTACAATATTACAAACCTAAATAAGAAGGACAAATGGTTAACGTTTTTTATTTATTATAATCAAGACAGTATCTCTTTCATACTCCGGTTGATACCGAGTTTTGTTAAAAATAGATTCATACTTCAAGAGGGAGGTAAGTATGTTTTTGTTCTTGTCCAACTTGTAAACATGGAAGATGTGGATATCTAACAGAAAAAATCATAGTTCAAACAACATGTATCATTTCCTACACTGAATAGTGACTTACTGTAGTTTCATGTGATGCTTTTCATAGAAATATTTTGCCACTGTACATTCAACTGTTTGACCACTTTCTAGTTGCAACGGAAATCTACACAGAAGCAAAGTTTTGTTAGTTGAGAAGATGAAACAAGAATACCTTATAAATTCTTACGTTTGATACTGCGCTGGTTTTCTTGTCACATTACATACACGGTATTTTCGTTTCATATTACCACAATGGGTTATTTCAATCTTCAAACCTAAACAGAGGCATGGAAACTCAATTTTACAATAAAACTGGTGAAAATAACAACTTCCACAAATGATCAGGTAAAGTTTTCGAATCAACCAGTAGTACTCTGTTAACAAAATGTTCTATTCCTATCTCTTAAAAAAAATTATTCTTTTCTGTAGTTTGATTCGTACTCGGAGTACACAGCAGCAGCAGCAGCACATAACAAGTCGCTTCATCTCAGAAATACTTCACGACTAAGTAGAATCAAATAAGTTTATATAATGAATTTTGAATGAAGCGTAGCGATTCAAAAGCGGATCATACAAAATATTCGCAAGCGGTATGACGTTTACCTACACTACCTTTTTTAGATGGCTTTTGTTGATTTTTCTCAGACTGATTGCCTGTCAAATAGCAGAGATAGAAAATTAACATACTCACCATCTGAATATAATCTTTTACCATTCACGTATTCATGTCTTCCTGAAAGATAGTCCTCACAATTGTCTCTTCAGGCAAACTACACATAATCTAACGAAAAATCTTATTGCATTTCGCTTGACATTATGCGAACAACTGGTAAACAAAAGTTAACTTAACTAAGCAACCATTTGTGGAAGTTCAGAGGCGCAAAACTATTTACCTTTGATTTCTTTTGTAAATTTAACTCGTTGTGCATCATTTAATGGACGTCGTTGTTCCGCTATATCTCGAATATCTAATACTTCACATAAAAAATCAATAACAGGTTGCGATTTATAAAATGCTGTTGCACTAACTAAAATGAGTAAGAACAAACATTCTGCTGCATGTAAATAAAAAAGTCATATAGATTAAACATTACCATCAATATTTAAAGACATCCTCCAATATGATGGTCTAACACTTTGATGAAAACCAAACCATACTTCTCGTCCTCCGCCCAATGGATTGTACTGAATATCGGGAGGAGAAAAAAATGAACGACCAACAGGAGTGTATCTAAAGACAACAAACAAAAACAGTTAATTACTTCATTCAACGAACAAGTGAAAACGGTATGAAAAAGTACTCTGATCACCTCATCATTATATGAAAAGTAAATTTTTGCTCGGTAAAAAATAAATAAAACCGATTCGCCTGCTCAGTTGTCATTTTAAAGTGAGTTATGTTCAACTTACTTCATACTAGGCAAATGTCGCATGATAACGTCAAGAGCAGATACGGCTTCATTTGGAACAGGTGGCCCATGTCCTTGTAGTGCATCTTGTAAACTGACTAAGCTAACTTGTGCCATCCATTTCATTTGTACTTTAAAACAACGATCTCGTCCTTCACCTGGTCCTGGCAAAGTGACTTCGAGCTCAATCTTATCTCGTCCAACAGGCAGAGGATCTTTTGTATACAAATTTCGTTTTCCGTCAAATGCTGGATGTTGTGTATTGAAAATATTTTGAAATTTGTTTACCATTGTATCAATGATTTCACGATTAACACGTTTTGGGCATTTGTCAGGCAAAATGTTTAAATCGTAGTGTTGAATTAGAATAGGAGGAATACGAATAGAGAAATGATTCGCACGCAATTTAATTGTACGGCCTTCACGGCCGAAATCCGGGCGAGGTGGTGGAGAAAGATCTAACGGAGGATTTAACATTGTAACAATACCACTACCTAGAACAAGAAGAGAAAAATGTGTGATCAAGATAAATAAGTGTCAGTTCCACAAATTAATAGGCAGATTGGAGACTTTACGACTGTACAATGTGTTTAAAAAGCTGTACATTCGTCTCTTCATCGAAGTCTCGATTTATTTTTAGAAGGTGAAAGATAAAATAGGTTTCTAGAATATATCGAACGTACCGCCTGTTTGAGGTGGAGTTTGGGGTGATTGTGACACAAGAGACATTTGAGGAGGCGCTCCTTGTTGCTGTTGTGACGTCGATGCTTGATAATTTGTTTGTTGAGCGTTTTGTAGCGGCTGCTGCTGTTGACTGGACGTGTTTCCATTACCTCCAAAGTTCTGAGGCGGCTGACCGATGGGGGATAAAAACATTACTTATTTTCTAGCTGTAATACATATTTTTTGGAAATTATTATTGTTATTGATTAAATTAATACATTAGAAGATAGTATGTGCTTTGTACAAGAGGAAAAAAAGTAAACAAAAACAACCATTTTTTGTCTGAATCAAACAATTAAGTAGCCATTTTTCTTCCTCAGTTTGACCTCCGAATAATGAAATTCTAACGAAATATCGTCTATGTTTTAGGTGATGGATCTATGGACTTACAAAGTAGTTTAATTGAAATCTTAGAGTTCTACAATACTGACGTTGTTACAGAGGGCGCTAAGAAACATGTCTTATTTGTCGCGTTAATAGCACGTTGATTTGAGCAAAAATATACAGAGAATTTAAGGAACGATCAAAGTTAAATTTGATCAAGATAAGCTAACATAAAACGATAATGATGCTGACACGTTCTACAGAAAGACACTGAGGATGTTGGCTTTCATGAGCTAAAGTTTGAAGCAGTGCTCTTTCCACGCGGAAATATATTTTGCAAACAAATTTTTTTCAATCAAGTAAATAACTATGAGATTCTTCGGATCTTCAGCTGATATGTGGAAAACTTTTTTATGTTTCTGCGTGAACCGTGACAAAATACATCCTATTCTTTATTCGTGGGATATCCAGTTTCTTCACGTAACAAGCCAACAGCCAAATTTTTCTAAATCTTGTTTCATTCGACTTACAGAATCTAGCAAACTGATTAAGACGATACTTAATATAAGAAAAAACTATAAATATCAAGATATCAGAGATGAATGACGATCCAAAGGTAAATGAGGTAGGTGTAGTCCAGTATTTCTGTGGTCATATTTGAAGAAGAAAGAAATAACATAATATACTACTACAATAAAACTAGTCACTTTTTCAATGACATTATACGTACCTATCTTTTTGGATTATTACTCAGTGAACAATTTTCAAACATCTAACCTTCTATATTGTACTGTTCGATTGAAGTTGCTCTAATATTATATTAGTTAATTCATGTCATATACACAATACATTCCAGCTTTTCTTGACGACTTTTGCCATGATACATTCGAATATAAGAAAAGTAAATCGTATTGTCTCCACTGTTTTATACATCCTTGTAGCGAACATCTGAATGCACATAATAAATTAATGCTCGAAAATCTGTAATGCGATAATCTAGATCAAATACGATAGAATGTTAGAGAATTCATTAGGTCAACGAATAATGAAACTAATTGATGAAAGATTTGGAGGAAAAATATGGTGGATTAACTTAATTCATAATGCATAATTATTGATTAATAGTCTAATAGATGAGCATAATAATTGTAGATGTAATTAACGTCATTGTTTACTTCGTTCTTTGAACGAGCGATGCAAGTTCTGTCGTTTGGTGAAAAAAACGCCCTGCAATCAAAAGTTATTCCACAACGTGTTGAATAGCAGAAGTGTTATCCGGTAAGAATCTTTACAAAATCATTCAAGAGTTTTATCACTAATACAATTATTACATATTTCTATGTCGGGACTAATATAGTCAAAAAGCTTCTAAAACTAAAGATGATTGAGATCAGCCCCAAGGTCTTGAAAACTCGCGAAATTTTTTCAACGGTTACATCAGCCGGTCAAGCATTTGGCACTGGTATAATTTTTAAATTTACTTTTTGCGCATCTTCAAAGTCTTATGATTTGGTAAAATTATCGGGATATTTATAGTTATAAATATTCAATAAGATCTGTCATCAATAAGATAAAGGTTTGTTATTTTAGCTCTCGATTTTTATAATCTAGTCCAGAAGAAATAACCGGAGCAGTTCCACTCAGTCGAAACATACACGATTCTAAACAGATAATCGATAATGATAAATGTAAAATACTGGCCTGAATTATAATGCAGAACCTTCTGAAAGTACATATAATTCCAAACACGTTAAATCGAAAATTCTACAATGTTTTGATTAAGTATAACGATAAAAGCATTGTGGAATAGTATTACCAGTATCCAGCTGGAAATTGAACTCTCAGCTACACTGTAAAGTCGGGAATTATTTATAGAAAATGCTCGGCGATTTTCAAAGTCCATATATGAAATCCTCACGGATTTTTCAGATCATAGAAAATCGAATTTCCAATAATGTGGAAAATCGACATCGATTTTCTGCATTGTTGGGAATTATTTATAGAAAATCCTCAGAGATTTTATATATGGACTTTTCGAAAATCAAAAAGTCGGATTATTTTCTACTTTCTAGAAAATCCTCAGCGATTTTCTACATGACGAGGGAGAACAATTTGAGTCAGAATGCTTTGCAGAGACTTGCAAAGTGAAAATGGGTGAAGATAAACTTTTTCACTGTTATTAAAAGCTATTGAACTTCGAAGTTGAGTGGGATGTATTATTTCAGCTTATTGGATGACAGTATAGATCTTTTAATAATGAAACCAAATTCGACATCGCTCACGTGTTGAACGACTGTTATTTTATTCAAAAAATGAAGAAACTAAATGTGAATTGATAGGATCATGTCTTTGAGTTAATAGAACCAACTACATTTTCGGAAGATGCTAAATTCAGACATAAAAATGAGCAATATTAGC
>CAJNOQ010000908.1:0-39306 GCA_905250885.1 Didymodactylos carnosus | reverse complement strand
TTCTACGAATAACTATATAATAGTATTCGAGTATTTTGTCAATATCACTTACTATATAACTTTATGGTCACATTCATTAGAAATAAAGTCTCATCATTTAAACTATTCAAGAGACTTATTCTGTAGAATTACTCGATCATTATTGTAGGAAGAAAAGAACTGTTCTTTTTTTTTTATAATAACAAAACCTAAAATTTTGTTAATCTCTACTTATTATTTTATGCCATACCGATAATTAATGACTTATTTTCTCACTTGTCAAAGTAGGAGGGCACTGTATTCATCAACACAGGATAGCTGGAACGATAATGACAGTAGGAAGTGAAGAAAAAAAACTATATTCGCTTAAGATTTGAATTATGGTATTCTATTAGCACACATATTAGTGTTACATTAGTCTAAGAAGTGTAAAATAAAATATAATTCGCGTTTCAACCGTCTTATAATTAATTACACCGTTAATTTTAATGTAATATAAAAGAAAAGGATTAATTTACATAAAATTTTGAATAAAAGATTTAGACAGAAAAAGAATTTTTGTAAAATTATTTTCAAAGTTATGAATACTTCAATACCGTTTTATATAATGTTTTTCGTCAGGTGTCCGATGAAAATTAAAAGCTAAACTACTAATCATTGAAATAATTTACAAATACTTACTTAACAATCTTTTCATCAAAAATATCGATGATTAATAAAAGAAAAGTTAATCATTACGTCTTTCAGATTTATTGAAAAGATTTTCTGATGAATAGAACAAAAAGTGACTTTAATAAATAGACAGAAGGAAAAATAATCTCGGACAATTTCTCTTCTTCTTCATATACAGACAAAAATAATTAATTCAACATGAACAAATAGTTGCAGTAAAAGAAAAAAAAAAAATCTTTTTTTGTTTTTGATTCTACAATAAAAGATTGAATAAAGTTTTTTTTATAGAAAAACGTCGTTCGTTGTAGTGTGAACGATATTTTTTAGCCGAAACAAATATTCAGTGCTAGAATAAGTGTTTAAATTGTCGACTGTTCAAATATTAGCATATTAATTATACGTCATCCTATACTTCAAAACTTTTATTTACGTTTTCGTCGTTCTTTGTAAAGAAGTTTGTATTCATTTTGATACTGTTTTCATGCATTATTGAGTGATTCAATTTTGATAGCAAACAGTCGAATGCATTAACTACTCAATCGTATGTCTTTAAAATTATGCCTAGTCAAGATGATAAGTTAAAGTCGGAACATTCGAAAAAATACTTATGCGTATTTCTTACTTTTTTCCTTTCCATCACTTTTTATCCAATTTTAATAGATTCCTGACATAGTATTGTTTCAAACCATCAAAAATTATAAGTCTTAATTCAATTTCCTTAATATATACCATTGAATTGGTCCATTGAAACTATCTCTGAGAGAAGGCAGCTTACAAAATGCGACTGAAAGCCTCGTAGTGATAGATTTTTTAGAAAAATCCAGTTTGATTTTTAAAAATTCTTACAAAAAGTTCCGTCTTCTCAGCGTAAATCATTAATTTCATAGAAGATTTGTCACTTTTAATCAATTAGTTAATTAAAATAATCTAATTTCTTACAGAAGTTGCACAATATGATATGGAACGAAACAAACTAGTTCGAGAGTTTGTAAAATATACTTGACATTCAAACTCTAACCACGGACCACCTTCTTCTAAGACATCAATCAGTCTTATCGTTGGAACAGGAAAAAATTCAGACATTGTTTGAGCGAGTTTTAGACTACATTGTAGAGATGGAACGCTTCTAATACTAATGTGCATTTGATAGTTCGTCTCATTAAATTAAACTGATACTACTGATCACTCGGACGCATTCTTCTTTCACATCTTTACTTTTTATAAAATGTCCATTGATTGATTAATGAAAACTGTGTGTGTGTACTAGTATTTTTCGTATCTCAAGCTAACTGCAACTTTACAAACTAATTTTGTTTATTTTTATTTTTCTCCTTCTTGTCTTTTTAGTTTATTTTTATTTTTTTGTTTTTTCTCGTTTTTCTTCACTTGTACCATTTGGGCAACATATAATGGGTTTTTATCCGGTTTGTTACTGTGATGAAACCAAATAAACTTGTTTAAATTAAACTATCTATGAGTCATCGATAATTTGTTTCGTAGTAGTGAGAATGTTTTTATATAGTTAACTTGACAAGTTGAGCTGATCAGATATTGTTCATTAAAATTAATGTAAATCTCTAGAGACCAGTTCTACCGAGATATACCTAAAAAAGACCGCATTAATCGAAATGGGCAACATATTCGTGAATAACATCAAAAATAATTTATAAGTAGATTTCAATGAAAAGGCGAGCTCACACTCGGAAAAGCTCTCACGAAAATGATATTTGGCCACCAGACTATAATGTTTAAGAAAATGCGAAAAAAGAAAATATATCGAAAGAACAGAAAAAATACGTGAAAACTATGAACTTTTTCTTAACAATTTCTTTGCACTTTTTTGTAGATTATGTAAAGACGAATGATTCTTTTATAAAGGAAACCCAATGAGTGAGACCGTTACCGGAATTAAATAATAATTACATAGATTTTTCAGATATTTTGACTATTTTTAAAGGATGGGATTGAAAATCCCGGTTTGCGGCAAGTTTTACTTGAGATAAAGAAAGTCAAAACACAATATTCAAATTAAAAAGTCACTTCTTTTGCATTCTAACCAAATTCTTACATATATTCTTGATCGGCTTGACGAGCTCTGTCAGATTATATAGAAAAAAACCTTGAACGCTTTTCGTTCGCTTTTTTTTATGGGAAACAAAATATCAACTGCAAATTCACCATAAAATGTTTGATAATTTCTTTTGCAAGAAAAACTTTTGTGTAAAGTTTAAAAAATATGTAAGTCTGCATACAATTGAAGTCTATATCGACCTGAAGTAAAAGAAGAAAAAGGAGGAGGGGTTAACTTGGTCAGAAATCGGAAAACAAGCTCAAAATACGTTTTTAACGTTGATTATTTTTCATTGACTATGTTTCTATATCAAATACAAGTTGCTCGTTCACATATGGAGAAAAAAAGTACTTAAAACATCGCTGATATCGCCTTTTAGGTCAATTTGTCTCTTGTAAAAATAATTTCTTCCTATTGAAATGATGTATCAGAATTGTTCATAAAGTATTTTATTCAGTTTTTCACTGACTATTTTTTCATATCAAGGTTTATGTGAAACCTATGCTGGATTTTTCAAAGATATTATTTTTTCTAACAACGACGTACACTGGTGGAATCTCAAAATAATCAACGTTAATAACGTAATTTGAGCTTGTTTTCCATAAGAATAACTGGAAAGTGTGTAAACATGTTTTTTTTACAAAAATTAAGTCAAAATAAGCAAAACAAACCAGGGAGCCGATTTCTGACCAAGTTAATACCCGTCCTTAATAACGGACCGCTTTTTCTAGAATTTTCCATTCCGTCCTTTGTTAGTGTGGGGCGTTCATGAATTAATATAACACCGAGAGATAAAATTGTTCAGAATGGTTCAAACCAGATGGTTTGTGCATTCTGCACATTTATAAAGACAAATGCCATACTTCATAGACCGTACGTCGACGATTTTATTAGACAAGAATTTAAAAGAGACAGTTACTCATTATTACAAAAACAATCATATGGCAATCATGCTATGCATGCTGCAAAATTATAACTAACATGAAATAAAATTGCTTATTGAGTCTGATCTGAGTACGTACTTCTATAGAAAAATAATTAAGGTAAGTAAATGCAAAACTCAGATAGACGCATCCGGTTAATACACTAATGAATATGACGTGTATTGAAAGGTTTCAACATTCGTTGAAATTATACTGTCAAAAATAAGTGTCTTGAGAAACCACTCGACTAGCTTCAAAATACGTTCACAGTGCCTTTTGAACGCATATTATGTGCATTTTCTCATCTTTTTACTGTTATTCGCCTTAATGTCTTCAAAAAAACACCTCTAAGTCGTTGCTTTTTTTCAAAAAAATAGCTTAGGTGCATCTGATAGGTGTCCCTGATACATCAAAAACGCACAATGCACTAGCTACGGTCACCGAGTTGCCCATCAACCACATAAATCATATAGTCACATTCAAGGGAACGAAAATGCATCGTGACTGTTGCTAGACACAGAATTATCCTGGTACCTAGTCAAGACATCTCTAGCAAGAGAAATGTTTTTTCCAGAAAAGTGTCCTATCTGGATTGTTTCTTTGGCCACTATAGTGATTATCATACTCTTGAACAGACGATTTCTAATCTGTTGTTTGTTTATTTAATTATGTCAGATTCGTTCAAATCAAATAGATGAATTAATGAAAGAACTTGATCAGAAATTATCAGATTTTTCTCACTTCAAAAATATTATAAAATGAAAGCATCTTGTTAGTGAATGAATACTTTGATGTTGGTATGTTGAGATCGTTTCCCTTCTGATGATAAAAAATATACAAAATGTTCGATGTTACAGTGCTCTCATACAGAAAAGGTCATAATACTGTTCAATACACAATGTTTAAATCAATATATCTAAACAAGATTTGGCTGCATTTAGCTCGATTTAGTAGTTCCTAATCTCATTTCAACTTTGTTTCTTTGCAAAAATATATTTATTAATCGATGAATTTTTCTATCGTATGTTTATATATATATTGATTTAAATATTGTGTATTGACCAATATTATGACCTTTTCTTATGAGAGCACTGTAAGATCGAACATTTCATATATTTTTTATCATCAGAAGGGAAAAGATCTCCACATACCAACATCAAAGTAGTCATTCACTCACAGGTGCTTTCATTCTATAATTTTTGTATATATTTTTTATAAAATCTGATAACTTCTAATCAGGTGCTTTATACAAAACCGAGAAAACTGAAGTAAAAATGGTAGTTTAGCCATTCGCTGTCCAACCAATACATACACTCAGATATATTCGGAAGTTAAAAGCCCCGTAACTAACAAGCAATTAAGCCCTTTTTTTCTAACCCGTCTATATCCAAGAAGAGAAAGTAACATTCTTTCTACCCTCTAGATAGACTTATTCATCCTAGTTTTGCAGGTTTTGCGTGGCAGCCCTCATTTGTATGGCATCCGAATGTATCTGATGCAACCTGGATGCTTTAAGAACAGCAGAGTGCCCTACTTTATACATCAGCAATGCATCTAATTTACATGAGAGAATGCATCAAAAATGCCTTGACTAAGCATCTACAATGTCTCATGCAGACATTATGGGTGTAGAATCCAGGCGCCTCCTTAAGGCATGGTGACGCGTCTTTTACATTCCACCTTACTGGTAAACAAATGAGGTCGCCTTTAACGCGGCTGAAGTACATCTTTTTTCACAATGTAGAGAAGATAAAAAACATGGTTTGATAATTGTGAGTAAAAAACAATGATTGAAAAGATTATTTCTCTAGCAATAGATAAAAAATAATTGTTTTTCTTAGATAAATTAAATTTTTAAATAGCCGACGATCGCATTAAACTGGTTTACAAATTGTTTAAATCGTTTGTAATTAATGCCAACATACATTCAGGTAAAACTTGCGTGACACATGACGCATCAGTGTTGAACTCAATATTGCTTATTATCTAAGACATGATTCTGTACTATAACCAAATTATTCTCTTTTTTATAATTTTTTATGTCATGAATTTTCTGTTCGATGCAGAGAAAATTAGTTAAATTTAACTGTCTATTAGATATTATACTTAATTAAATAACCCACAAAATGTACTTTCATAATAAAAAATTAGAGAAAATTATTTCGATATATGAACTTTTTTTTTGAGAAAATCAATCTATTACAATTCCTGAGAAATTTTTGTGAAGTAACCCGGAGTAGAAAATTATTTTTCTTAGGACAAATTTCTGCGACTGCCAGAATTACGCACTTTTTATCATTATTACAACGGGACATGGCGAAAGCTGCTTATAGAGAACAAATTGAAAGTCAAATAATTGAGTTAAATGGGATGAAATTGAACTTCCGATAGGATCATACAGAGTCATTGAAGCTTCTTTTTCTGCCTTATTGTTTTGTCTGTATTTGTGATTCTCCAATATACTCTGATTAGTCTGACAGCGAAATCATACTCTTTATATTTTTAAGATGCACATGCCCTATCCGTAAATGCAAGTGGATACATTGGTCTACCATCTAACTCGAACTTTCTGGAAAGAAAAGAATCAAAAACAATGGACTTTAAAAATTTTTCGAAGAAAAGTTGACTTAACGAAAGAAATATTTGACGTTCAGTCTGGAAATCATCCTGCCCAATGTTTTCAACGATGCACAACACTAGTGTCTGCAACGTTTTGTAATAATCAAGATATCTAATACTATCTTTTCCTATCTTTATTTCAAATCTAACTTTATAACAGCTAATAATATACACTGAGAAAACCAACTCTTACATACAGTTCCAAAAGTATCAGGGAATAATTCAGAACTAGAACGAACCAAGACCGGGCGAACGTTCTGCTAGATTCCATAATCTAGAATTCGACATGCGTCATATGTCTCCGACAAAGTGCGCCATCCGTCGGAGAAAGGAGTATATGACAAGGCTTATATACTTATACAAGGATTGTAAATCTTTACCAATCCTTACATAACAAATACTCCCTAAATTTAATTAGTACTCTGTTTTGGGCTTAGAAAATGTGAAAAATTCACAGGGAAACCGTGTGGGCCTGTTACTATGCTCAAAATTCTCATTAAACTCATTGACTATGGCATGTGTACCTATGACTAAAACGCAACGCATTTATATATCCAGTTATTGTTGCACATTCCTGGTTTGGTTAAAAACTCAAGTTTTTCATCAAGATTCCGATTAAATCAAATGTAAATTGACGAGAGAGAAAAAGAACTGGTAGCACAAATTTAGGAAAGTGGTTTGAGAGAATAATAGTTGAGAGAATTGAGAAATGGTGCAATGATCAGGGAATTTTCTAGATTTTCAGACGGTATTTGACAAAATGTGGTACCTGCCTTAATGAGTACTTTAGTAAAATTAGGAATGCCGGACTATCATAGAAAATGAATTTATAACTGGTTACAAAACAGATCGATAAGCCATGGAGATGCAGAATCAAGACTCTTTCAGATCTTCGTAGGAGCACCTCAAAGAAGCGTCTTAGCAGCTCTACTATTTAGACTGCACATCTACTTTCTGCCATCTTACTTTCCTCAAATCTTATCACATCTGTATGTAGATGATTTAACATTCTTATTAAAAGGTGCGCTTGAAAAAAGATTATCTGATAATATAAAATACTTAGAAGTTCAGACGAAAACTGTCCTGAAGTCCTCAGAAAAGTTTTCACAGGATCACGTTTTACCCGTAAATATCCCTAAAACGAAAGCGACGCTAGTACATAGTGCAGTTGCCATTAGAAAGCTAGAGATTAAGTATAAAAATGTACTAATAGAATACATCACTTCATTTAAATGTTTAGGAGTCGAGACCGTCTGAAAATGGTTAGAAACTCCTACTGTGCTTTACGGAAAATTTTTCATACAGTACCAAAAAGTGAAGTAAAAATTAGAAGAAAATTATTTTGCGTATTTTCACTATCTCACTTCATCTGGCTTTTGTTTACTTGGTTTTACTACACTGAAAAAGAGAATTCTCTCTACGAGATTATCTCTGCAGGTATTGGACAAAATTTTCAAAACACTTAGAAGAATCTGCAGAGGCAGTCTCTCACCAGCAAACGTGGACAGCATTCCTTATCGCTACATCACCTTCTAAAACTTATTACAAAAGCATGGATTTTCGAAAAAACAGCGTATTTCCAACCAGACTCGCGGAGAGAGCTCATTATACGTATTTGGACGTGCTCACGTCCAGGGATGTACACAAAAAACAGTTCGGGGTATATTCACGAAAACTTCTTTTCTTCTTGAATACTTCATGTTAAAGTATTTTTCCGAGTATCCCCCTTGAAAAATTCTGTGTGATATTAGACTAAAAACCTGTATGCACAAAAGGAATAGGAAACACAAAAAGTATAAACAAAGAATGTTTTTTTTTGTTGGCTAATCGATTGTTTTTGTTATGCTCTTTCTCCCATGTATCTTAAAGTTTTCTGTTCTCTCTCTCCATACAACGGTTTAGTTGATTTTTGTATAAGGCGTGCAAATTAACTATTGTAATTGTTTGCTTCAACTGAAAGAAGTGGTTATATTTCTATTTTTTGCTACTCTTTTTTCTATCAATGAACTCATGTAAATGTTAATTGCTAACCTTCGAGATCAATAAATTCAATATTAAAAAAAGAAAAAGAACTGGTAGCATGAGTATATTGTAAATTCGATGATCAATGCTGGTCTATTTAATCAAATAAAGTAGTCGAATCAGAAAACATTAAAAAATTAGAGAACAATTGCGCTATGCACAATTTGCGATATCGACAAACTGTATCCGATCTGAATCTGTCAGAAGCGGTCCGCAGTCAATAGGGAGTTCACCATATCACATTCATTGCCATTTTAGTTGCTTTAAAAGACAGATTTAAGAAAAATGGATTGGAAACGAAATTTGAAGATGAGAGAGAGAGAATTAGTTTTCCTGTATAGAACAAATCGCGCAGGACAATTGAATATACGAAATCTGAAAGTCCAAAATACATTCTTCTTTTATTTGGGGCGCTTATGGTTCGATTTGAGACCTTTATGTGAGAGAAAAATGTGCACTGATCAATCTCCAATGTCGGGAGAATATCCTACCTTTCCCAGAACTTTTCTAACTTTCATAGTTCTCTACATCATGAGGTGCACATTTTGCACAAAAAAAGGGCCATACAAAAAGAAAAATATAAAATTCCCAGCAAAAATACATAATGTCTGTCGACATAATTAATATTCTGTGCGCCTAAGTAGAAAACAGTTGCTAGACGATTAAGAGTACGAATTTCTCATTTTTTTTTCTAATTCTTACTATGGAAAGGAAGCATCCAGTGACCAATATTAGCGACAAAGTATAGTGAAAGGAAGTATTAAATGATAAGCATAGTGCATAACTCCAGGTCCAGGATCACAATACTATCTTTAGTATTAAGCCCAAGACAAATGGTTACTTCCTCTAGTCAAGTTTCATTGACTTGTATATACAAGGAAAGGAAAAATTCGAAGTTATTCGAAGAAAGTTAGCATTATACTAGTAGTGATAGCAAGATAAAAGAGATGAATGACTTGTCAACAAAACGATCTAAAAACGGTATACAGCATAGACTACGTCCAGTCACAACAGTGAATGACCCGTTTTTAGACCATTAATTGACGTTCTCAAAACGGCCGATTTACACTGATGTTAATGGACCGTTTTTACACCCTTAATGCGCCTTTTTATAGTTGACCGTTAACAGACCGTCCTGGTTGAGTTGGGACTGTGGTATCTCATTTCAATACTGACTGAATACCTGGAATGATGAATGCTCTCAGAACGTTACATGTGTTTTTAATGTACAGTGCGGGACCTATTCAAATCTTAGTTTTTCGTATGAAAAAAATCATTCACGATAAAGCGTTTACTAGAAAGCGTCCACTTTTGCGTGCTATTTTCTTTTGCTGTGTAATCTTTCTTAATAACTTTTAGTGATCTCTCTCAGACCTTTTGGCTTTTTTTAAGATTTGAATAAAATAAAGAAAAACATAAGAATTTTGTTGACAAACAGCGACAAATCAATCTTTGGCAAAGGATCAACGTGGGTCATAATTAGCTGTATTTCATGTTTGTGCAAAAAAGAGCCTATTTTATCTAATTATCATGTGGGGTATTGTTCACGTTCGGCTTTCTCTGAAACAGCTTTCATTTCTTCAAAAGCCAACTGTAACGCTTTTCGTCCAATTTCTTCTTCAGCATCTGTTTCCTGTTTTGCTACATCTTTTAATTTCCAATTTAAACTGTATTCTAATTGAGATAAATAAACCACATTTGTGGGACGACAAACATTCACCGTTTCACCTGAAAGTAAAATATAATTATGTATTTTAAGACACAGTCGACTGAGAGAATTTATCTTTACCTTCAAATTTTGGATTATCTTTGAGACGGTAGACAACTTGTCCTGAGACTTTATCCGATATAATTAGCTCTTTGATGTTTTCAAATGTTGGATCGTCGAACAAAATTTCTCTCTCAACTATAAGACCAACTGGAGTTACCGTTTGTTCAAGAATATTTACTTGTTTGATTCCTTTCAAATATTTATCCGGATGAAGAACCTTATCTTCTAAAAATTTCCAGATAATCTCAAATCGAGCATGAATTGTTTCACAATGCTTGGCTGTGGGCATTTTAAAGTAGACAATCTGAAAATATATTTATATATTTTTAAAAATATACACTAGTCCACTTTCTTGTCGATACTTTCGTTTCTCACAGTTTCAGACAAAGAATCTTTGTAAATATTTTATGTGTATTTTTATTTCAAGATTTCTGTAAACAAACAAATTGACTATTAGAAAATCAGCGAAGAATCTTGTTTCTTGTCTGAATGCAAAAGAACAAATTTCTTTGCAAATATATTTTATTTTGTAATTTTTAAAATTTTGTCGAACGAAAATATATATATGATTCACTTTAGTTTTCTTTTTATTTTATATCGAGGATACTTCTTTTTCCAACACAGACGCATGCAACGACTCAATTATCTCAGAAGAATCTTATGAAGTTCGAAAGAATTTTTGTGAATACCCGTGTATAACAGTGTGAAGTATATATAGTACTGGAGTTGACAAAACAAATTGATGATTTTATCATCAACAACAATCTTGATGATCTACTAAGAAAAATTTAAAGATGGTTGTCTGAAATGGTAAGAGACAAGAAAGTGGATTAGTCTATACACTGATCGACTTTCTTGTTCTATTTCTTGCAAGATTCTTGTCTCTTACCATTTCAGACAAGATTCTTCTTTAATTTTTTATTTGATTTTTCATGTTTTCGTGAAAGATTCTTGTCTGAATTGGTAAGATTTGTTGACGACAAAATCGCCAATTTGCTTTGTCGATTCCCGTGCTAAATATAAGTTACATAATATAATTCAACACTATACATAGATATCGGTAAACATTCTTTTAAGTCTCGCGAAATTCTTGTCGAGAGACAATCGAGTCTTTATATATACCTGTATTGGCGTTAGAGCGGCTACACTGGTCGACGTTCTTGTGGGTATTCTTACAAGATTCTTGTTTCTTGGCATTTCAGACAAGTATCTTGTAAAATATTTTACATGTATTTTTATCACAAGAACCTTGCAGGAAATCGCCTTCTTGTGATTTCATATGCACAAGAAAGCGATTTCCTGCAAGATTCTTGTCTTGAAATTCTTAAAAGAAAAGACATGCATTCTTTTTGTTTGGAATAAGATTCGTTTAAGAATTACAAGAGAAGTTTCTTGACGGAAATTTATCTCAAGATTCTTGGCTAAAATTATGAGCAGAAACTTCAGCCAAAAATCTTGAAATAAACATATATGTAAACTATTTTACAAGATTCTTGGCTGAAATGACAAGAATCTTGCAAGAAATAGAACAACAAACTCGACCAGTGTCAACAGACAAAACATTTATGTTTATTCGACTATCTTTGTTGACATCACTTATTCGTCTAAGATGATACCTACATTAATGTGATTAAACAAACTCAAACGAAGTGCGACATATTTTAATCAAGTATCTCAGTTGAGAAACCAATACTTCTATGAAAATATTCGTTTCTCAACTGAAGCACAATTTTGACATGTGCCTTGAAACGTGCTATTGTGCATGTTTTTTAAAACAACTGAACAAGGACAAGCATTAACTGTACAAACCCATCTTTCACTTCCATATTTATTTCGTACGTTGGTGACGAAAAAGATTTTCTTGAAACAATATGGACGGAGCGTCTCGTTGAGTTTCTTTTCGAACAAAATTCATTTCTTTTTAAAATATGTCTTATCGCTGTTTCACAATTATATAACTATTGAATAATAGACTTTAGTACGCTGCACAATGGCACACGTTTCAAGGAACGTGTCAAAATTGTATCTCAGCTAATAAACGAATATTTTCACAGAAATATTGGTTTCTCAACTGAGATACTTGATTGAATATGGATTGTATCTCAATTGAGACGTTATGCTAATCCTATATCTTCCAGTCAAAATATGCCGATTGTGCGTCTAAAACTGTTAAAAAAATCTGCTGAACACCTATGACTATAATAATACTAAATATTCATACATATTAGTTACGAATGTACACCTCAAGTAATTTAGTTAATATCAAATGATGAACAGACAATGAAATTTATTGAAATGATTTTCTTAATAGCTACAGCGGCGTCTACGCTACTTGATCTACTACGGATACATTTGGAGCATGATCTCTTAAATAAAAAAACGAGGTGGCAGGGTCATAACCAGAATTTTGGTAAGGGGTGGGCATCTAGGAAAAATTCCATTATTACTAGTCTGAATATCCATATAAAAATTTTCGCCTTCGAATATTATTATCAGTGTAGTGGAATTCTAAGGAGTGGGCACTTATTCTGTGTGCCTAGCTCCTGGGTACGGTCCTGTGAGGTGATACACCTTTGAAAATGTTTTTACTACCATGCATAGTTGAACTAGAACGGGAAAGTAATAGTTAACGTTTAAAGAAGTGTGTTTTGTGAGAAAATAGATAGTAGGTTTCTGTTAAGATTCAAAAACGGAATACTTACAGAATACAGAAGTTGGATGTTATAAGTTTTAAAAGTGCGACGTTTTACGATTTAATCACCGCTACTTCACAGCACAACATGAAAGATACACCTTTATTACTACATATGAAAATCCTATACATCGAAATATTCAAAGAAATTTGCAAGTTAAAAGCATAGTTTTGTTTTTACGACTAAATATAACAAGTTTTTATAGAAGATGAAAAAATCGAACAAATTCAATTTTTTTAGGTAGTACAGAATAACAGATGGGGCTTTATGCTTCAAACCTTTACATGATAATAGACGACGTTGGATAGCTAAGAACATATATGATAGTGCATGGATGGCCTCAACCGAAAATACGAGAGAGGCAATAATAACTCACTATCAGATGCCGTTACAATATACTTTAATCATATTTCATGACTTTAAATGATTACGTATCACTGTTGATAATTAATCCATGTTCCGTACAGCTTTCCTTTTTCTCCATTATCGTTTACGAAGAACGGCAGAAAGTTGATTGTTTTTTTCTAATATATAGTAGACTACACATATACGTAAAATATATCGAGATTTTTCTTTCTTGTTCTACAAGAGAAAGTAAATATTAAATATACACCTGATTATTCTATTCGTGTTTACATACACAAAAATGCATCTAGATAAAAAAATAAGTAATATGGATCGAAAAAAGTCATCTCACTTACTTCTTAAGAGAAGCTTGAGACAAAAAGGTCAAACCCTTTCTCTTCAGTTGATAAGTAGTTAAGATTTAATTAACAGATCGGGTTCTCCTAGAAACAACTTTCTGATAAGGAATTTGAATAGCTAATCTGGTATGGAATAATTATATTAAAATAGTCTTCGATGACCCATGCAGTCATGGAACAGAAAAAGATTTTCTCTATTCGAACAGCAAGTAGCAATATTGCTTGCTATGTGAGGGTAATTGTCTGCAGTATTCAATACGATAAAAATCCAATAGAAATGAAACTATGAATAACTTGATTTCGAGACTAACAGGTATGAAAATTGAAACTTCATTCTGGCTCGTGTGATCATGGTTGTAATTTAGTCTCGATACAACCATGATCACACGAGGCCGAGATCATTTCACTTCGTACAGTCTATAAAGTAATTGTATTTGTATTGTATCAGAAATATTTAGTGTAACCAATTGGCAGCAACAACTGTTGAATAACATTCACATAGTTTTGTCTTAGCTAAGAATGACTATGACTCACGACCTACATCAACTCAATATTTATCCCAATGTTAAAATGAAAAACATGTTTAGAATTTGACACAATCTGAATCTTAGAAATATATATCCTAGAAGAAATCAAAAGAAGTAAGCAGATTCAACTGATATCACATAAACTTAAGGCAAACACATATATACCTACTTTGTGAGTTCAGTTATCTCGCTTTTTGATAAGTAATGATTTACCAAAATGCAGTCTGTATTCTGTCTACAAGATATACAATAAAAACCTCTGTGGTTGACTGCAGAGGCATAAATCTATAATGGACGACGGGAAATTTCTGCTCGGTCCTAGTATGTTCTAATCCAATCACAGTGGTGGATCCAAAACAAATAAACTCATTTGATTGGTCGATCCATGTTTTATAAGTCATAATCCAAAAGAGGAAGCGAAAGGAGGAAGAGTGAATCAGATAATGTGACAAATGAAAATCTGTTTGTTTTGCCTCAACGTTGCTAAGGAGTCATGACCAGCTCCAGAAATCGCAATAAGAGAACTCGAAAGTAGCTGGGAGCCGTATCACAAAAAAAACTTAAGTCTGACTTGAATCAAAACTTACACTTAAGTCTTCGTTGTATGGTGAACAGTAATGTGGCACCCCTAGTTGTAAAAGCAATTTTCTTTTAACTTGAATGAGCATACTTTTCCCATGTCCATTCGAGCTAAGTCTATATGCCGCCCTAGTCGAGAGTCCCGATGGATTCCCGCGGGACTCCCTCAGAAGTTTTTTTTCTCAAAAAATCCATAGGGAGTCCTACGAGACTCCACAAAAAGTCCTGCGAGAGTCCCATACACAAAAAATTTTATTTTTTGAAAAAATCAGTATGAATAAAGAGGCACGTAGTAAATTCAGGTGTACACAGCAAATTCAGCTCTCTGTTCCCTTATCTAAGTAGGTCTCATTTCTAGTCACAAAGTTACACTATCGGATTTTTGGACAAGTTTTCTTTTGAGACACATCTCTTTCACAGATTAATTAAGTCCGTATATGTCACAGAAAAGAAAATCCTCGAAAATAATTATTAACCAGCGATCGAAAGTTTTCTTGCCCAGTGGTATCCGAAAAAACTAATTTCATCTGTTTATCATCCAGATTAATTATTCGAACTTGAAAATCTATTCCACTTGTTGGCAGAAAATCTGTGCAATAACAACTTTTGATATATATTCTCGAAGAAAAGTCCGAGTAAAACATAGTGGAATCATAGACAGCTCGGAAACGTCTTAAATTAAATATTCAACTCTTTTCTGCATTTTGAGATCTTTTCGCACTCTAGAAAATGTAACCTCAAAAAGTTATAATTAAAACGGCGAGATCCACTTTTCCAAAAAATAAATCGAAATATAGCTAGTGGCGTTTTCATCATAACTTTTTGAGGATAGATTTTCTATAGTCCCAAGAGATCTCAAAATGCAGAAAAGAGTTGAATATTTAATTTAAGTCGTTTCTGAGCTGTCTACGATTTTTCGTTGCGAAGATTTTATAGGGACTCCCGTGGGACTCTCGCGGGACTTTTTTTCCGGACTCCCTCGGGACTTTGGCCGAGAGTCTCGACTAGGGGCGTCCTTGGTACTCCTCGGGGTATTGATTCAGTCTGAAATGTCTGGTATGAATATGATAGTATTATTAGATACACATAATAAACATTATCTAACCATCAATAAGAATTAACTGAGCATTCGAAAAAAAAGAGAAACATGTTCACAATTTTTGCATAACTGTAAAATAGGCGAGTAATTAAACAGGTAAGATTTGAAAGAAGCCAGTCAGGGCCCCACCTGTCAGAAATGTACATCTTTTTATGAAAAGTTGGTACTAATCAAACACAATTTCAATTATGCCAGTTTTTAGATCAAACATTTCTGGTTAAACTTCGAGCGATGCTTTGATCAAAAGTTATGACACTTTTACTAACAGCCATTAAATCTGTACTATATTCTAACACCGTCATATTTTTAAAACTGATTTTCCTCTTCGTCGCTCTAAGAGTTACCTTAAAATCCATTGTCTTGTTTCGTAGAGAAATGTTGTCGCGACGGTGCAGAGTCGGAGTTTTAAGTCTCGTTTCGAAAGTTAAATATGACCTAGATCTCTGAAAACTTGAAAGAAGGTCTTAGGGTTTTTGACGAAAAATGGTACCTAATCTGCGTAAGAATTTTCGGAAACTTTAGCTGTTCCATTTTGACCTTTGTTACGGTAACATCTTCGAAACAGCGATGATAAAACCAAAACAAAATTTTGTCATCTTACTTCGATATGGACGTCATTTACTGAAACTTTCATCCAGATCGAACTTGTAGTTACCGAAATAGATTTCTGACAGGGAGGCCTTAATAGAGAAGTATTATATAAAATTTAAATATTAGAAGTTATTTACACCAGCGATCAGCCTATAAAATATGTACAACAAAATATGAGTAAAATAACATTAAAAGTATAAAAATATTCGATTTAATTTTAATTGAATTACTGTATGGAATTTTGACTATATTTGTTCTCACATAATTCGCTGAATACCAACCAGTTTCAGATGGTAAACGCATATTATTATTATTACCTAAAAACAGAGAAACAAACAAAAACTGTATATACTTATTGTCAAACTATTATAATATCAGTTTTTATTTACCATAATAATACCCACCACCACCACCCGGATACGCATTGTAACTTTGTGGATTATAGAATCCTGCATTGAGATTATTAACGGGTGTTGGAAATTGTGTGACTGCTTCTAGAACATTTAGTCCTCCAGGATATCGAATGATATTTCCATTTAACTGATATTGCACACCATCTGTTCCATAATAAACGCTTTGAGGTATTTGTAAGTAATAATTGGGATCGTATGCGCCCAAATATGGTTCAATACCATGATACGGAACTTGACGGCGTCGACGAATTTTACGACAATCAACTAAAATAAATTAGAAGGTAACAACCATTATAAAAGTTCGAGAGATTGAATATTTCGTATGCGCACCGAAGTAAGAAAATTTGAACTTTTTTTGCGTGAGCGGATATAATATCTGAAATTACGGTTCTCCATAGAGAAGATTCCGCGGTCTTTTGAGTAACTTGTAAAGAAAGCGTATGGAAAAATTATTCGAATAAACTTTATTCTTGAAAGGTTTTAGAAAAGGATGAGATTTCTTTATTTACAAATTCAACTCTGAGACCAAATGTATGACTGTGGCACTCTCACACAATGTGCATCCAGGCAGACATTCAACAAAAATATCGATGTGCTCTGTTTTCCTATCTAAGTATAAAAAATTACACTTTAAGATATGGTCCATATATTTTCAAAAGGATTTTTGTTCTAACTGCTAAGGATCATGAGAAAATACTGAAGTAAAAATTAGTCTGAAACACATTGAGGTGCGGTAAAATAAATTTTCCATTAAAGCCAACCAAGTGTAGAAGATTCTTAAGAAACATACTGCTCTCTCTTGCTTTGATCTTATTATCCTATCGGCATTCGCACACAATGGACAATCACGTCATATTGAAGTGAAAAAACGAAAGTGAGATTTTTCGAGATTTGAATAGCACATCATATACTTTGGCATACGCTCTATAACTTTGTCATTGCAAGTTTTTTTCTAGGTGCCATTTCTAGCGGGAAAATCGACGATGAAATTATTTTAGGAAAACGGAGCGGTTAAGATAGAGAATCATTTTGCGACAAACAATAGACGATATTTATTAAAACTTTACATAGTCTAAAACTAGGCATTTCGCTCTATCCATTCGTAAAAAAAACTTCCGTTTTGACTTTTCCATGACCGAGAAAATTAGTTTTCTTCTTTTGCTACACGTTTTCCGAAAATGCGTGCTCAGTGTAATCGGTTTCCGATTTTTTCCGAAGCTTCAAATTCAATGAATTTTTTACCGAAGGTAGACCTACTAACGATACATATATACTGATAGCACAAACTAGCGCAAACGCTCCTGGATCGAGTTAAAGATTTTTGAAATAAATTAGCTTTTTCTTGGTTCATTAACATTTAAATAAAAAAATAATGAGATATTCGGAATCAGCGGAAAAAACTACGTCGAATGGTGTATAATTCAGCCGTATTTGTACAGACAGTTTTGAATTTAGTTAATTTGAGTTTTTTAAAGGTTTTCTAAGTGATTTTCTAGAGACCGGATCTCTGGAAAAGCACTTAGAAAACCTTTTTAGAATTTGAAAAGCATTCCGTTAGATAGAGTACACAAGATAACCTATAAAAAACGCGCGTTTAAGTTTTCCTCTAGCTGGCAGACCAAAAGACCACGTGCCTAGTGGAAATTGCCCGCTGTGTCGTAGCGCAAAAGTAATACTCCACAACTAAACGTAATTGCTCCTAATAATCAATCATTTGTGGCATCTTTAGTAGTGCGTACTTCTAAACAGCGGAATAAACTATCAACTAATATTACATCTGCTTCCTCCATTCCTATTTTTACAAACAGTTTTTCCCAACATATTTGTATCGCGATTAGGAAAAATATTAATTACTCTTTTTAGTTTTTCTTGCTGTCATAAGTTCTATGTTTTTCTCTTATGTATGTGAAGAACTTTGTTTATTTTGTCAACGTTCTGCTTGTGTCAACGGTGTAACGTTTATAGATTTGATTATTTATTTGTTCTCTTTGTGATATGCGTGTCAAATTGATTCTTTTTTTGGCAAAATATATTTGACTTGACGTGACTTGATGTCCAAAACAAAAACGACATAGATTATGAATCTAATCTCTTTCTTGACTATATTAACGAGAAAATTTCCCAGTTTAACCTTCTAGCGTCGCAGAAACGAATTTATTTTCCAGGCTAACTCAGTTTCCGTAAACGTGTGATCAGTGTAAGGAGTTTCCAGAGCTTCATACTTCGCCAAATTTTGCCAGAATATTCGTCTATGTATAACACATCTATCGTACGTGCAACTTAATGCAACTCTTTTCCCAGCTGTTTTCTAAAAAAACCCTGGTTTTCAGATAAAATCGATTTTTCTCAGCCCAGAAACAGTGTAAGAAAAATAAGGTCATATATGGAATCAGCGCATCAAGTTGCGTCGAATCATGTATAATACAATAAGTTTTGTATTGAATAACTATCCATAGAAATTATTCTCCGTGAACCAGCAAGACCGATTTTTCGAAGAAAGTAATTTTTTGTTGAGAAGCATTAGAGAAGACTAAGCAATGATAATTATTCGTGAAAAAATGGTTTATAAGCAAAATTTCTAATGTCCGCCTGCTGTTAGGAAAATAGCCACTGTGCCTCACCCTCACTATAATATTCTCTACAAATGCTTTTCTACCCGATCTTTAATAGTTTATACTTTTGAAACGCATTCAAAACCTTCAAAGGCTCAGTTAAAAAAGGATTTCATATTAAACTGGTGCTTTTTCATTTCGGTGACACACGTTGCGTATTGACTTAATTTATATAAAAAGTTTTGTACGGTGTCGTTTCTAGCTTTTGTAAAGGCTACGTCACCTTTTACCTTTGTTTTATTAACACAAAACAATTCATAAAAAAGATACAGTGAATGACAAGAGAAAAATCATGACTAAGAGTTATAGTTTCTTACATCTGTGAACAATCAAAATAAAAGGAATAAATGTATTTTTAACAGAAAATAAGATAAGGACAATTCAGTTTTTCAATTTGTTTAAAAAATCTATTCTCTTTATTAAACACGTATAAGTATTTACGGCTAATCCTTCATCGTTTTCCACAACATTTTTTATTTTGAGGTGAACATAGCAGCAGACATCCCAAGCAAAATGGGATCTAGCTTAAGCTAGCTAAAGAGGAACACTCAGCTAGCTCAAGCCAGGTAAATGTTCCTTTCAGCTAGCTTAAGCTACATCCTATTTTGCTTGGGATGATGAGAACAGTCTAGGCTATAGAATAAGATCACTCCCAGCGTTCCACGACCATTTTTTTGCGCAGTTATGGATTTCTTTAGTTATTGCTGAAGAGGCAGACAAAAAAATCAGCTGTTTAGTTTTGTTAATTTATCTTGTCTGTTCAGTTTCTCCAAAATTGTTTCTTACACAAAAGTGTTTCCTTCACAATGAGACTACTTCCAAAATTTTTTGATATTTTTTGTGGATATATGAGCATCGCCGTAAATACCTGGAAAAAGTGACCCATTATGTGTCAAAATACTGATGATTCTAATCCAGTCACGTTACGGTCTATTGAAAAATTAGTGCTATTGCGCCCAAACGTTACCATAGATACGTCTGACTCTATCGTTCTTTTTCGTCTTAAAGAAATTGTGTTCAATTATAAGAAACGTGATGATGATCGTAGAGCAGGAGTGGGACAACAGAAAGTGACAGAAATATTAATGAAAGAAACAGACAATCAATATCGCTGTCCTGGATGTAAAACAAAGTTTAAACCGCAAGGTATTACGAACCATGTAAAGGCCTGCATAAAAGCGGTAGGGTGGTGCAAGAGGAATAAGATCATACGGAAGACAGCTATAAAATAATTATGTATCTGTAGAGCTGCAGCGAAGAGTAACATCATGTGGAAAACCGACACACAAAGAGTGGTACACTTGAATTGGTGCCGACGGCATTTCCATCCGGTACCAGTGGTGCAGCTTGAAGGTGTAGAAAATGCTGGTGGAGTTTTATGATTGGGAGTTGCAGCATTATCGATTGTGGAATACCTGATGTCGGATGGGTCGGAAGTTTATGACGGTCACTATTTAAGCCAGTTCACTGGAGGGTAATGACCCGATGTACATTGGCTTATCTTACAACAGCAACTTATAAACATTTACCAAAGACACTATAGTTTTCTTTTTAATTTGTGCATTGGATTTTGTTTTTCACCCTACACTGGAAACGGTATGGGTCTAACTTACTTACTTACTGACTCTATCTTAGATTCTAAAACTTTGTAAAATGTTTCAGTCTCAACTTTTGCCATGAGTAGACCGACTTTTCATAGAGGTTTTCAGGATTTTTCGAATATTTCGAGAAGAAAACAGTTAGAATATGAGGCAGCATCTGTAGTGTCTGTGCCAAAAGTTTGAGCACGACCAGAGCTTCGCTTCCATCTTTGTTAACAGGATGAAAACAGAGAGGGAAAAGCGTATTCTAAAAAGATCAACGAGACACACTAGAAACACACTGTTCAATTTGACCTAGCAAGTGTGTTACAGAGCAAAGAATACACAAACTCTCACACAGTCGAAAATGACTACCAGGCGATGCTCAATGGTTAAGAAGAGGAGAGGGTAGGGAACAACAATTCTTTTTTTGCACAGCAGACAGTATCGAATTTTTACAAGCGTCTCAAAGTTTACTTTTTCACTTTCCTCAAAATACTTCTCAGGCCCATGTTTTGCCAATCCAAGATCTTAAACGACGAATGGTTGTTGGACAAAAGTGTTGAAAAAAACTACAATAGAATATTGTCGCAGTATTTAGCTCATCGTTAAAACTTTCTAAAAAGGAAATGAATCTTACCTGTGAGAGGAACAATAAGTAAGACTAAAACATATTTATTAATCCACATTGTTTTGATGCTAGAAGGGTGCACATATTTGAAATAACTTTTCATACATCCTTGGAAGCGACGACCTTTTTCAAAGTAACTAATTTTCACTTTTTTTTACCTTTTCTTTCTTTCGTTACCTTCCACAGTTCTTTACACGAGTTTCATTGAAAAAGTTTTTTTTTATTATTATTATTATTATTTTTGCTCCGTTTCTGCTACTTCGCCTTTTTTGACCAAGGATTTTTTTTATAACGTGTCTGTATGTCGAATGGAACAGAATAAAAAAATTATATAAATATGACAGAAATAGTCACTGTGGCTGGTAGCAGATTTTTTTTTTTTTTGTCATATTCCGTTGGTTTTCAAGGGCAAACCAAATGTACAAATTTTTTAATATAAGAAAGTTAACGGAATTGAATAAAATTGACATTATACGCCTATAGATACATGTTTATTGTTTCTAACATGAGCATATTTATCGATGAGAAAAAAAAAACAACAAAAGAAGAATTTTCTTATACTCGCTTTTGTAGATCATCTACGACGATACACAATAAACAGTCACAATACAACATAATGTTTTGTTTTCCCATCTATTAAAAGAAAAAAAGTTCTGAATTACATACAATATTATACGTACCATTTTTACCTAACTGAACATACATCATCGTTAACATCATCCCAATAACACGTATTGAGTGTAAAGAGACCTTTATTTAAAGTTTTATCCATAATGATTGCATTAACAATGTATTTGAATTTTATATCCATCGTTTTCAATTTAAGTAAAACTCGTTCACACACTAAATTTATCCAATAATTTACTTTTAAATGAGAATAAAAATTCTCTTTTCCAAGTACAATTTCAACAGCATTCTTTACAATTCGCCGAACAGCCTCCATGTTAACAGTTGTGTTTTCTTCATGGATCAAATTCATACCAGCTACATGAAATTTCAAAAATAAAAGGAAACACTACACAATATCAAGTAGTACACAGTAAATTATGACAAGAACTATACAGGTTGCATGGAAACCCGTTAGGCTATTATTTTAATATTAACAAAGTTCGTCTTCTTTTCTAATCAACAAGAGCAATCAAGTTGAAGAAAAACTTTATTAGCTATTTTTCAGAAACAATTTAATAAGCATCTGAGACTTAGTACAAGATTCACGACACATACTCGAAGACAACTTGTGATATACTTTAAAAATAAATTCACATTAATAATGCTCACATACTTCACATGTAGTTCGAAAAAATGATAGTACACCTTTTTTATCATTTTAAACATACATAAAGAATAAACATTTCGTGATAGTCATATTTAAATTCTTTCGTACTACAGTAGATCATTCTACCACAGTGACTAATCATTTTTTGACATTCAAACTTGAAACAAATTTATTCAAGTGATCAAAAAACGATGCAGAAGAAAAGTTGTACAATTCTGTCTATTATCATTACATCTATACGGCCGTAGATTTATAAAAAGCTTTTGCCCAATTAATTTACATTTCCTATTGAAAACGGTGTTGCGAACACGATTGCGGTATTGTGTTAAAAATATCCCCTCATTTATCATCTTGTTACAGAATCGTAACGATTAATCGCACAAAAGTAAAATTTTCACTAGAACTTGTGCTTGAAAAATGGACATATGTTTTATTGGAAAGTCTAGAGTCAATCTTTTAGCAGCTTTTTATAGAAAACCAGGTTTTTCACTACTCATAGGTTTACCCCATCGAAACTTAATCGATTCGGATTCAAACTATTACTGCATATACTAGACACTATACCAATACCTGTAAACAAAGATGAAAGCGAAGCTTTAGTCGTGCTCAGACTTTTGACACAAATCTACAAATCCTATCTCATATTCTAACTGTTTTCTTCTCAAAAAATTCGAGAAAATGCTGAAAATGCTCTGTAAAAAGCCGATTTTGATTCGCTGCTTGTGAACAATATGTTCACGATCAAAAACGACAAGTATTAGTGTAAGCAAAGGTATATAATTTTTCGTCAATATGTGAAGGAATTATTTTGCGAAATGTATGAATGTAGGATACTATGGTGTTGAGAAAAAATTCGTTAAAATCACCACCTCACAAAAAATAAATTTCTTAACAAAAAAATCCGTTTTCTTCAGCTAAAAAAGTATTCTTTGTAATAACAAACGACGTATTCGAAATCAGGACATACAACTGCATGTCACGATATATAGCACAAAAGATTTAGCAAGAAAAAGTTTCAGAGTGAAAAATCTTAGTCAATGTTTACCAAAAAACGTTTGCTTTCAAGTCAGCTCCCTTTGATTACAATAGACATTTGAGTATGAAGAGTCAAACTAAGTTAAAGTAATCGTATTTGACAAATAATCCATAAAATATGCGTTTTACCTAAAACAGATTAGAATACTCAGTATTCTACATACAATTAATGATGAGGTATTATCGATTTATCGTCTATGCAGCGACGTAAACAATATTGTCTACAACAAGAGTTCCCAGATGCGAAAATTTCGAGCAAAAGTTTAATGTTTTAAAAAAAGCGAAGCGTTTTCAATCACTCAAGTTCTGGCTGTTGATATGTAATTTTCCACATCATCTTTGCTATACAAGTGCCACGTTAACTAGCTTTTTTAAACTACAACTCTGCTATAGGGAAACTATATCCCGGTTGGGCTATACTAAAAAGCAGATATCCCGATGGAGCTATAATATTCCGATTGGGATATCCTTTCTCACTGATTAGTGCCAATATCTCAGATACACTGAAATAGCAGTCCACACACCAATCACCAAACCTCTAAAAAATCGACATTTTCTATGTTCATGTTCGTTTCAGCGCACATTTTTCGAAAAGACCAAAAAATAGTCACAAGCAGTTAGAAAAATATTTGTTGAATTTAAATAAAAAGCTTCACAATATATGAAGCTGTTCTGTAGCTTCTGAATCATACACTACGGACTATATATAGATCTGCTTTTATGAACAAAAAGCTATATGACTGTTCTTTCTTTTTTATTTTCCATCAATAGCTTAGTAATCACGAAAAAGGATGTAAAGAAGTATGATATTGCATACATCTTCGTCATGTTCACATTGTTTAATTCTATCGATTTCTCCTGATGTTTATTTTTAATTTTGCTGAGCTTAACTCATAGTCTCCTTGTTCTAATTCATTACTTAATTCTGATCTTGACATCAAATTAGCTTAATTTGTATTATAAACCAGCTAATTTTTGTTTATGTTTCCTGGAGCGCTGAAAAGGATTTTAATATTTAAATATGTTAGGGTTAATTGAGTTAACATAAGGCTGATTTGAGAGGGGTCGATTTTGGCTCTTATTGCCCCCCGTCCGTTATTCTCATGATCCATGAGAAAGTGAGTTTACTTCGATTTAAGGACCCCTCAGGAAAAAACTTTATTTTACATTCGATTTTGATGGCGCTTACAGTAACTAATGCTTACTGTCCAACTCCCTTATGCTAAAAATTCGATCATCTTGAAATGTTGAAGCGTTGCCGAGTTATTGCATGACAACGGACAAAATGGGACTCTTAGCAAAAACGCTAGACTTTTTTGTTGGAAGTGCAAAAAGCTGCAAGTGGTCTCAAATGAAAGTAGAAGCCTAAATCTAAAGTTTGTCTGTGGCGATTTTTGAGTTTCGCTTCCGTCAATTCCCTACACGTATTTTAAGTCAGAACTCTGAAAATAACCGTAAACTCGGAGGGTATTTTCCACTTTTATCTGCACAGAAAGCGAAATTCAAAAACCGCTAACAAAATTTAGATAAACATCTTCGCTTCAAAATAAAAAAAGAATGCAGATTTTACGATGAATCGTCTAGGAGTAGCAATTTTGCTACGCCAAAATCATATTTTAAGCAGTGACGTCGTTGCTTCATTAATTATAATTCAGCGCCTTTAGCAAAAGTAGCCTTTAGCACAGTAAACTCTGCGAGACGATACAGTACAAACCTGTGGGACATCTCATTTTGATCAGAACACTCTGCTCAATATAACTTCATGTCTGTTAAAACACACAGCCTTAAAAATTTTAATACAAATGTGAAATTTAGAAAAAGGTGTTTTTAGGGCTTTCAGGAATCTTTTTCAAAAATGTCCAAAACATTGAATTTTTGGCAAACTGAGATGGATTCTGAAAGATCATACTTTGAGATACTGAACCGTATGGCTACTTCAGTTTGAAAGGTTTCGAAGAAAAAATCGAATTTCTGAGATGACATTGTTTGCCATTGAACAAAGGTTTAGGAAGGCTAATACATAGAAAGCTAAACGTTTTTTCTGAGAGCTTAATCAGTATGGTTGACATTTATTGAGAATTTCATCGTTATCGAATGAAAACAAAAAGTGTTTTTCTGTGTTCAAACTTTGATTGCTTCCTTCACTAGAAGTCTAAGGTATTCAAAATTAATGTCTATGAGCGGTCAGTAGGCGCACGATCGAGTACTTTTTGTCAGACATGAACATTCAAAGTGTATGCATATAGGCAGCCTACCATGATGAATCCGAATCAGCGATCTATGAGATGTCTTCTATTGGCCGAAGAGTTCGCATGTATGACATGTTATGGTTTCTTTTATTTTAGATTGCAAGAAAAGTCATACATGCAAAACGGCCATGGGCGGGCCGGGAAACATTTTTTAGGGGGGGGAGGGCAATAAATATTTTAGAGTAGTGCATAAACAAACGTGCTTTCCTTTATAACTTTTGTCCGTGCTAACACACCTTTCCTTCATTTAAATTGTACAACAAATTTTTCAATCAAGTTACTCAAATACAAAATTAAGTTACTCTTAATTAAGTTAATCAAATTATTCGTACTTTATTTTGAAGAATGATACTCTACTGCGAAATATAATTCTTCACATGGCAATAACTGCTTATTGCCCCTGATATTTTTTTTTCCAGGAGGGGCAATTGCTCCTGCTAACCGCCCGCCAATGAAAACGGTTTCTATTCAACGGTAAAGTACAAGTAAAAGAAGCGCTTTTAATCACGAAGAGACTGAATAGAAGATTAACGTTACTTGTTTGAAGAATGTGGCATTATTGTAAGTTAATGCCCTTAAGTTTCTTGGAAAAGTCTGGTCGTATAAGATATTTACTACTTATCATATAAGAATATAATATAATTGTACCAAACTAGTCAGTGCATAAACTGCTAAATCAGGACAAATTAAGAATTACTTATCAGTCGCATTAACTCCTTTTCAAAGAGAGAATATTTTATCTTGTATAGATGAACGTTCCGTTCCCAAGCAAACATTTACTACTGAAATATGTTCCTTTGTATCAGATAGAGCTAATTTAAAAAAAAATTTTGATGCTGTTTTCAATAGAAAATTTGATGATCTTTGGTTTATCAAGTGCTTATTCCCAAATTCAATGGTGAGCATGCGTGAACAATCGGCTTAAGAATATGTTATATTGTTTCTCCATCTGTATTTCAATGCGAGCTATCTGTGGTACCTCCTTTGCGTACAATACAGCAAAAGAATTTGGCATGTAAAGCACAAACTTAAGGTGCCGGCCATTCGAACTTCCAGTAAAATTTTGTTTTCCTTGCTGAGAAAATTCATTTTTTCAAAATTAGAGCCGAAAAAGTCGTAATTCTGCTCGTAATTCAATCAGAACTTAACTTCTGTGTAATAAAAATAACATATTCGGAATCAGGATCAAAAAATGAATCCAGTGATGTGTATTTCGAAATTTTTAGTTCATTTTTACTTTTTGGTGAAAATTTTGATGATTATTCAAGGCGAAAGCTTTAAAGAAACCAGATAGGTTTGCAAAATGACTCACGCTTATTTGACATTGGCCATTCGAACATCCATGGTGCACAGGCGTTTACTGTCAAAATGAAGCTAATATCATTTCTCTATTCAGTTTTCAATGCTGAATAAGAAAAAAATAGTTTGAAAAGTCCCCATTGTCAAACAAAATGAAAATTCAAAATGTTTCACTCAGAAAGGATTTTTCGACTTTCAAAATCCTTTGAGTATTTTCGCTTTTTCGACATGAAAAAATAGTTCTGAAAAATTAGAAATTACATATTCTGAATCAACGTAAAATTCTCTATCGAATGATGTATAGTATAGCGGAAAACAAAATTTTACTGGAAGTTCGAATTGCCGATCCCTTATAAAATTTCACTATTTTATTTGTTTCGAAAGTAGAATTTTTTTCTACTTTAAAATAAAAGCAGAAGACCATTAGAGATTTAAAACATCCACGTTAACCGTTAACTAACTGTGACGACTGATGAACCCAAGCGTCAAAAAAAAATCTAGTATCGCCCGATTCATCTAGATTATTAGATTTTTACTCGATTGCAACTACTGTGTAACGACAGTGGAAATCTAGTAACTGGGCGATTATTAGATTTTTTCTAGTTGCAACTATCGATTTATCGCCCGATAATCGATCGATTTAACTATTACTAGATGCACCTGCAGACGCATCTAGTTAAAAGTCCCTTTTCCAACTAGTAATCTAGATGGCAACTAGTCGTGTATCGCCCGATTACAGACGAAATGTATCTAGATTTTTCCCATAGGTGATATTTGCTTGGGAAGATGCGGAGTTTAATCTACTCCAGTAAAAATATATCAGGGAAAAGAGTTTGTACAATATACCACGTTTGAATTTTGTGACTTCTGCAGTTTTAAAGTTTCCAATTCATTTTATGTTACATTGTGACAGTTCACTTTTCAATATAGAAGAGTAGAAGAAATACAATCTTATCAAAATAACATTAAGGTAAATTGTTTCTATACATTTACTAGTAGTAGAATGTAATCTTAAATAATAAAAATTAAACAAAGATTAGAAATAACATCACATTTGGATGAAGAAGAAGTACTAACGTAATCTTCAATTCATTTCATATCAGAAATAAAGAGTTCTCATTTTCAAGTAAGTACAAATTGGCCGTTCAAATACAATTTCACTTTCTCGCATACTTTGTTGCTCACATAAATTGTCTCAAATAGGAATAATGATATTATTTATTCTCAATGTTTCAAAGTTAAAAAAAATTCGAATAAAATTCTTAATTGTCTTGAATTTTGTTCTTACTTAAGAATATTTTTCGTCATTATTTGATGTTGAAGATTTGAAATATTAATTATATCAAAATAACTACTCTTTTCAAAAATGAATTTTATATCGTGTATGATTATTACGATCGCCGTATTTGTCTTTCCAATATTTGCTCAACAGAATAGAATAATTCTTACTTCAAGTCAAAATCAGAGTGTATATAATTATTCGAATAACACCATGCATACTAATTCCTCTGCTATCCGTTTTATTAACAGTACAACACTAATATGGAATTTAGGGAATTCGACAGCTAGCCAATATTCCACAACTATTCGACGAAATTTTGCCACTGCAACATTCAAGCCAAATACATTGGCTACAGTGGTTATTTTAATTGCTATTTCCTTTATGATGATTTGATTTATCTACTACACGTGAAACTTTCAATCTGTAACTATTCATTTTTTAATCAAGCTGTTTTTCTTGTTATAAATACAATCAAAAATGAATCATAAATGATGAAAAAAATCATATTTCAATTAGATATTGATGGAATCATTAGAAGGGCTATTATCTATGCTCAGTTATGGAATATTATTTACAAGTGACTACAAAAAAAGCTAAATTGCATATATATGGCGTTAAGAGCAATCCTCATTTCGCTTATTCTTAAGTATGATATGATTTGATGAGTGAAAAATAATGTTTTGTCGTGTTTTCAATTTACCATGAATAATTATTACTTTTGAATTAAATGAAAGTTTGTCATGTAAATAGCACAAATTTTCTATTAAATGTCAGACGACTCGGTGTCGTATGATCATCTGATCAGTTTTATTTGTTTGTATGTTTTGATTTTTATGCTTCACTCTCTAAGACAAGTTTTATTATATCATTATGATATATTTGTTCAACGTTTACTGTAATGATTAATTGATCAATGCAAATAAAACTACAATTCATTTCAAAAGAAAGTTGAATATTTTTCGAATGATTCCATACAGAAAAGAGCAAGCAAGGAAATCGAGCTTATCAAATAACTCAAGTGTCCGGTTAATCGTAAATTTTGTGGATCAAATAACGCCGACCGAGTACCCATTTACCAGCTCCAAGCGGATCTAGTGGGCATTTAATTGAGAGATTAGCGCTGAATTCAAATGTATCAACTAGCTTCAACTCACTTAAGCTAACTTTGATGGGTTAAAAATTGGGTAAGGTGGCTGCAAGCACCCACACTTCACGATTTTTTTTCGACTTGGGATGTTGGATAGAAGAGAGATAAAGAATTGATATTTTCTAATCAAAGTCTGCTCTGATCAACTGAATACCGTCGTTTGATTTTTTTCATTGCCGTGTTGATGTTCCAATATAAAAAAACGATATGGTTATAAATATAAACATGTTTTAAATCAAAAAAATTATCATCTTTCGATAGCGTGAAACCTAATCTTTTTTAACAACTAATTCAAAGCATTTTAAACATCAAAATAATACTATACATTTTTCAAAATTTGGTAACATAATATGTAGAGATTCTTTTTACTGTTTTGTGTGCTTACTTAATGCAGTTGTGGTTAAGACAGAATGTGAGGTTAACTAGTACTATATCACGCTGAAAAAATACATTGACCAAAACGTGCATAGGCATGCAACTATCCAAAGTCAGGGCTCGCTGATCGGCACCGAACGATTTGTTACTGAACATGTTCGGTCACCGAATCGTTCGCAACCGAATATGTTCGATGCCAATCAACGAGCTCCAGCTTGGGATTGTTGTATGTCTAGTCTGAACTAAAGACAAATGGGTGAAATTCAAGTTTTTGAAGGAGCTAACCAGTGAGAAAATAGACTAACTAGTGTACAATGTGAGCGAATGTGTGTGCTATCGGATCGCTACCGAACACGATCGGTCAGTCAGCGATTCGCTACGAAAGGTTTAAAAGAAATAGTTTGTTAAAGCTAAGAATATGAGAGCGAAAAAGCCCATGAAAGAAGTCTCTGTAAAACACAAAAAATGGTGAAGATTACACCAAACGAAGGAGCAGCCATGATTACGCCGTACCTGTAGGTTGTCATGTAAAGAAAAGTTTGAATTAGAGCAGCAACTTTATGTTTGATTTATTCCAGGAAGTCCAAAATACCTTTAGTTTCCACTATATCTGATTTACTCTCTAACTAAGGCATACTTTACTAATGTAACCTCTGTAGTAGACTGATGTACTTTGTTTTCATGCAAAAATGCTATTTCTCACTAATAAAGTAGACAGAAAGTTGTAGCCCTAATTCGAATGTATATTTATAAGGTTTATGGTACTTTGTCCTAATAGTTTCTCAGCAGAACGCTCGTCGATATCTCGGATGAGAAAAATATTAACTATCGCATTTGCAATCTTCGTCCGAACACGTTCGGTCGCATCAAATTTCCAGGTCGAACACGTTCGGTGACCGAACCATCGGATTGTTGCATGCCTAAACATGCATAAAATGAGTACGTTCCAGAAAACTGTATCTAAAATTATTCGATGACTCAGAATAAGAAGATATTTGTTACTTTGTTTAAGACTTTTTAAAGATTGGGCAAAAATGTGTTAAAAACATATCAAGAACTGTCACAATTTTATAATAAAATTTATTCACGGTTTACGAAAAAGTTTTGAATATTTTATGTGCTTCTAGATTTCTTTTGCATAGTGGAATCTGCATTTGAGTCTGCGATTCTATACTGTTAAAACTCGAATAGAAGTAATCTGAGGAATTAAAAGAAATTTTATACTATTGGACGTCCACTTCTGGACATTGTCTTACACTGTACATGCTTTGAATAGTTGTTGAACGCTTTCGAAAGAACTACCACGAGCAAAGTTTGACAGAAAAATCAGAACTAGAAATTCAACTATGTTTTTAATATTATTTATATACATGCATGAAAATGGAACAAAACGAGAGGGTGAATTAAAGTACAGTCATCAAATATTATCCAAATCTTAATCAAGATCTTAAAAAATAGGACTTTATATGATTTTAGCAAGATAATATTAAGAAATGCCTGAGATTCTTTCTAGAGTTATTTATTCATCACTGATTAAACTTCTGAAACAAGTTAACAACATGGTTCACTATAATCAAAGCAACACAGCAAGAGAGAAAAATTCAAGAAAATTGTCAACATGCAAAGTACTACCGCAGGGTTGTAGATCGAAATATCCAGTGTAATATGTCAATGATGGGTCATCGTTCTTTGATTGAAAGTCTATAGTTGTACGAAATAAAAGTCCTCCACCGATCGGTCCAGAAAAATTTGAATGTTTTCAGACATAAACATTCAAAGTGTTCTAACAAAGGTAGTCGACAATGGCAAATCAGAAAATGATCATGAGTTAAGAGCAATCCTATTAATCGACATTTGTTTTCTGACTTGACATATGAAAGAAATACAATATGACAAATGGATAACCAACCGAGAGCGTGTTGAATTATGAGAGTTTGATGTACATTTCTACTTCTGTCATGCTGTTGAGAAGGAATTTTACATGAAAATATAAGACTTTCTGATGGTGTTTGACAACCAAGACATGACTGCATTGAAATAAAAAATGTAAGATAAGATGATGACGTACAATAATCAGTTGGAAACATTATGAATTTCGTTCAACTAAAGTCATCCATAAAGCATTTCAATCGCGAGGTGCGCGTGAACTTTGTTCTTGTTCTTGTTCTTGTTGAACTCATCTGAATCACTATCATTCAGTCAAGTATCAATGAATTCGAAATGAATGTTGTTTGTAAAACGTGTATATATTTCATGTATTAGAGTTATTATTTGTAGTTTAACTGCAATCAACATATGACTAATTATATATGAGGTCACATGTCAGTTGTTTTATTCATTGAAAGAATAAAACAACTGACATGTTGAATGAAAGAATTATTCATTCTTTCCAGATCCTAGTTGACGTACAAATAACAAGACACTAATACATTCATTTGTTGAATGTTCTTGTTGATTTCTGTTTTTGGTTTTATCACTTACACAAATGAGCAGAATATTTGGTTCATCTTGTACCATCAGAGATATGTCAAGAGATGATTTTCCTCTCTCAAGCCATTTTTTTTCATTGCTGATTTATTACACTCGTCCTTTTAGAATTATGTTTTCATTTTCCTTCTGCATTCTGCATTAAAGTCACCGTTCCTAATTATGGCAGAAAAATTTTCCTTTTTCGTAAATCGATAATTTTTTAAGAATTAAAGCGAAATTTTAGATTCCGGGGTAGAGACGACAATTCTCTATTGACTCATCTAAAAAATTTTGAAAAATGAGTTGATTTGGTTTACTTATAATGCCTAATAGAAGGGGCATATTCGATTTTTTTGCGTTCTTGTACGTTCTTAAATACGGCAGGGTCAGATACTTTTGTTCCTAATTATGACAGTTATAGTAGTCGGGGAGTTAACTTTGTCGAGGAGAAACATTGAGACAGTTAAAAAAGCCTCTTTAGACTGAAAAATATGTCTGTGTAAACTCAAACGATATAACAATTAAATTTTGTTTTATTTTTAAAAAATGGCTAAAAGTTATCAATTTACGAAAAAGGAAAATTTTTCTGCCATAATTAATAGAACAGTGACAGTGAGAGAGAGAGAGAGAGTGAACAGTGACTCTATAGGTTGGAATATTTAGCTAATCATTTCTTTCTTTTTTTTTACAAAGCGTTTCCGTTTTTAATCATCGTTTCAAATCTCTCTCTTTCTCTTACTGTTTCCGCATTTCCTTTCTGTTATATTTATTCGTAATAAATATGTTCATCTTTTTGCATATATTTTTGTATTTTGACCGTTCGACAGAGTAAATATTGCAAAAATCGACTCATGTTCATTTGACATCGATCGATCAAAAATTTTTCAACTTAACAAAAGAAATATTTATGTAAGTTAAATCAGTGTTCTATTTGCCTTTTCGAAACTAACGAAATTAATTTTATGACCAACTTGCCTGATTCTTCTGTTCTTAGTATGTGCTTTGGAAGCAAATTTTCTGTTTTAAAACTCTCATCTAATTTGATATCAGATTTAATCAAATATGATTAAAATCAAATCTGTTATGAATACAGGGAAAATTATTAACAGTCCAACAAGCGTTATTGTAAAGAAACTTCAATTTGAGATTAAAATCTAACACTTACTACTTCGTGTGAGAGAGACAGCAGTTACCGATAGAAATCCAGCGGTTCTGAAATCCAGCGGCTTTTCACATTTTTCTTAAGTAGACTGTATAGAAAGTATGACACATTGAATTCTTTTTTGACAGCTGAATTTTGTAGAGAAATTTTTTTTTATAAGCTTTGATACTTACCAACTCTGAGTGATGTTTTCCCTAGAAGTTATAAGCATTTTGTAAGAGCTTCGACAATTTCACAATTACTGCGGACGAGGTTATTTTGTGCATTTTTTCAGTTTCAGCACTATAAAGTCATTGGATGAAACTCTCTAGTTTGGACAGGACCCAAGTGGAATAACATTTTTGGGTTGCAATTTTTTTCTGTTATCGTTATTCTAGTACGTTCAAACCGAAAGAACAGTTTTTCAATTCTAGTTCTTGGTATTTTGCGATACAGAATTAGAGACGATGATCGTTTTGTAGTCCTTGAAAAGCTCTATCAATTGGCTATGTTTACAATTCTGCATAATCGCAATTCGTTGCGTTAGAAGGTTTTGTTTATATCGATTTTATCAAAAATTACCGTTTTCAAACTGCAGTTTTGGTGACATTTGAGAAAATTTTTACAAATCGGCTAAAATCAAATATTTTGAGGCTGATATATCTTACCTTGACGAAAAATAACTCTTCTGTTACATCCGAACAGAGAAAGTTCGATAGCTTCATTTCCTTTTCCACTAACAAGGCGAAAAGGTGGACACTTTCCTTTTTTTGGGGTACACTGTAATTAATTACTACCACTTGAATTAATTTCCAGTTTATAGAAATTCCTCGACGAATTTCCAGCTTTCTAGGAAATGTTGATTTTCTAGGTTATAGAAAATCGACTTAAATTTCCATAAATTTGATTTTCTATAAAGGCGGAGAATCACTGATGATTTTCTGTAAACTGGAAAATCACCGGAGATTTTCTAGAAAGTGGCAATTCGCCCAGGAATTTCTAGACCAAATACTTATTCATCTTTTTGTTTTACAATCAGTGTAGGTATAAGAGCGTCACGTAAAGACACTCATACACTTAAATCAACTTTGACAGTTTCTACTTTGGATCACAATTCTGTCTATGCCAGGAAGAATTTTGATTTAGGCAGAGACAGTGGTGGCGCGAAGTTTTGGTAGGAAGGCCCGAAAATCGGAGACGTTCACCAGAAATTTCTCGAAAGCATGAGCGGGGTCAATCCTCATACAACCTGGTCGCCAGCACTCGGTGCAGACCCACCAAGGAATTTCCAGTTTATAGAAAATCAAAAAGGAATTTCTACTTTTTAGAAAATTATTTATGGAAATTCAATGGCGATTTTCTAGATTGTTGGAAATTCGATTTTCTATAAACTGGAAAATCCTCGGAGAATTCCCATAGGTACTCTTTGAAATTCGCCGAGCATTTTCCATAAATGATTTCCAACCTTACAATGTAGACTGTAGTAAAATTGCCTTTTATATAAAAAAACATGTTCAGAACCAATCTCTCATATTTGAAAAGAAAGATGATACTTCGAGCCATCGGAACATGTGTTTTGATTCTACTTTGTTACATAGCATCATGTTCAAACTAAATATCTTTTCGTTGTGTTTCAGATTTGAAAGTAACGGAAATCGAAGCTTCGAAGTATTTCACCTAAATTTTTTTATTTTTACGGTACATAAAAAAATATTCAATATGGTTTTTGTAGAGAATGAAATGATAAATCGTTTTCAAAAAGGTTGAAGCCTTGATAATGAAAATTGAGAAAGATATTAACGAATTCTGTATTTTATCCCAAAATTCTTTTTGTGCATCATTTTCTAAACGTTTCACTGCTAGGTGGATATACATGTCTGTAAATGTCGTAAAACATATATTGATCATAAAAACTGCAAACATAATTTGACATTCGCTTTTCACTGAACAATAAGGAAAACTCGAACTCTGACGGCCGAAAACGTATAAGAATTGTTTAAAGTTGAAAATTCTTATTTTCTCTACGCTTTTTGAGATTTTTAGTGATAGACTCATATTTATCTCGATAGATTTATGTACACTATGCTAAAACGTCACTTAAATTTTAAGAAGTCTATAAACACATTTACTCGTGTAGAGCTGTCTGCTGTCGTGTCATAGACTTTCCACTTCACTGCTAGAAACGATGGTCAACAAGCAGTACTTTCTGATTTTGTCCACTTCTAATAAAGATAATATGGACTTCGATACTGTCAGGCGTTGGGAAGGAGATTCCTCGACACAAATCACGCCCGACGTCATCACACAGTGTCTGGGTCGCAGTATACGTTAGAAAAAGCAACTGTTTACTAAGTCTGCTGGAATACCCTAGACGGAGAGGCACCAAGACACTCTAGAGGTCCTCACGCTAGTAAAACTTCTTGTAACCAAGATCTTGACTTTTTCGAATTTTTCTAGTAAAGCCTTGACACAAGATCTTGGTATAAAGCGTAAGAAATTCAAGAAATTCCAACAGGCCAAGATCTTGAACATCTTGAAATTTCTTGAGTTCCTGTACTAAGATTTTGATAATCGTTGAGTCACCATTTTGTTTCGGATCTTGTTTACATATAATTGCGCAAACTTTTCTTTCAAATTTTTCATATCTGCTCAAGGATAAACCTATTACCATGTATGCCTGTATGTCGTCTAATGGTAATGACTGTCATATAAGAAAGAAAATGTAAAAATTGTCATCACAATACTTTGAAACATTTTAACTCGATTTCCTCAAGATTTTGAGTATAAGAAGCTCCACTAGGACAGGAACTGAATTCTACGCTTATCCATCGTTCCACACAAAGAACAACCAGACGCAGAAAATATGAAGTTTTTTTAGAACTCCTAGCACTTCGAAAGCGGTTTCAGTTGATCCTCCATAATCGATTACCTCCCATATATGATTTTCATTCGGTCAAGCTGAAAAACATTTTCGATCAATACGATCGATCTTACAGATTATTGTTAATTAGTTAATGATACCAATACTCAAGTGAATGTATAGTGGAAATCACAAAAATAGGGTTATGATTAAAAGACAAAACAAAAAAATTTTGAGTGTACCAAGACGGTACAAAAGTGTTCAATTAGATGATTGATGAAAGTTCATCTGCCGTAGGTCACATAACACTAAAAGACAAGGTCAGATTACCAGCTTCGAGCTACTAAGGCTCGGTTTAAGTGGCACTTGACATTTTTCTTCAACAACTTGGTGATTTTCTTTTTGGCTGAGGTGTTCAGATCCGTTACTCCTGCTGTTGTTGGTAGAGTTACTGACTGACTGTTGTTTTTGAGATCGCGTGTTCGTCGATGAATTAGGACACATAGTTCGTTTTTGCATATTCGACCACATCTAGGACAGACGTTAGTTAGAAATCCCTAATTTCTCCAGATCATCTAAGACCTTCTCATACCGCCGTTTTTTCACATACTGAGGCCGTTGAGTATTCGCATAGTACGAGAACATCACCTTTTTTGGAACCATTTCATTGTCTGTGCTGTTGACATGTCCAAACCACCGCAATCTATTCCTTCTCACAATGCTTTCCAAAGATGGTTAGCCAGTTAAATCCAGAATTTGACATTCTGTCTCTAGTGTGACACTGATGATTGCTCTGAGACAATGTATATAGAAGGTTTGAAGCCTTTGTTCGTTAGCCACTGTAAGTGCCCAAGTCTCACTTCCATACAGCAAGATAGACAGAACACAAGCCCGAAATATCCTCAATTTTGCTTCGACAGAAACAGTTTTTCTATACCACACCATATTCCGAAGCATGTTAAACGCTATTGAGGGCTTGGTAATTCTTGTCTCTATCTCTTCCTCTTGCGAATAGTCTCTTGCAAGTAGCCCACCCAGATATGTAAACTTTTTTATGTAAATTTTAAAGTGTCACCGTTCATCTTTCTGTAACTGTGCACAAAAATGTCAAAAGACCATTAGTGCACGGAAAATGGCAAAACGTGCACAATTTTTTCGTTTTAACTAAAACTTTTTTTTGAATCTCTTTTGAATCTTTCTTTTCAAGGCTTTTTACTCTACTATTCTTGAACTTAACATGTTGTTCCTTTTATGTTTAATAAAAGAACTTCTCTCTTCTCGTATAAAAAAAGCTATTCTTTCTCCCGTATTTTTATTAACAATTCAATTATTTTATTTTAATTCCCAAAAATAGAATAATTCAGTTCCATTGAAATAAGTTGTATATTGATTTTAGCGAAGAAAAAATGGATATAAAGCAGTATGACCGAAGTAGTATCGATTTGACTAGAATGTTAAGGTTAAATTTTGGCCATTTGGACTTCAAAAATCTGCCGGTGAAAATGATTTGTTGTATGTGAGAATGTATTGATGATTGTGTTTTTCTATCTTATAAATAGTGATTTTGTGAAAAATGTGCTATGACCATGTGAAACAGGAAAGAAAAGTTACGAATTTATTACTAGTACATATAAACACGAAGCTAAGTGCTAACTTGAATCTAATGACTTGAGAATTTTTTTTGGTTTAACTTATAGCGCAAAACCCTTGATTGTTGAGAGTGTTTTTGTTCATTTTCTATTATAATTGTAAAATGTGTCAAAGCAAATTTTTGTTCAAAAAATGATCACTAGTAAAGTTAATATGTAATATGTGCGTGCATGTTTATTCAACTCATGTGAAAAACAAATACAATTGTATTTCAGCAAAAAAAACGATATTAAACGATGAAGAATTGATGAAATCCTTTTATTAAATGAGCGTAGAGTTTTCGCATATATGTTGTAGCTAAAATATAAATTCAGCCAAATTTAAAATTTGAAGTTTGAGTAGCTAAAAATTAGAATTAGTTAGATTCTTGATTCAAATTTTGACTTATAGTTGAAAAAATGAAAAGTTGCAGTAGATAAACAATTTAATTGAAAAAAGAACTTAATAAAATACATTGATTAAATAAACCAGAAGTCTTTTTAATTATTATTGTCATGTGCAAGCAAAATATGAAACAGAATAAACAATTTTTCTTATAAAATTGAAATTTGTGTTTATAAAGTAAAAATATATTATCGAGTGACTATAAAACTATCATTTTATTTTATCTATATTCTCAAAGGTGTTCGACAGGTTCGTGCCTAAACTCCGCATACTATTACCGTTGATAAATATATCTACAGCTCAACTCCGCACATAATTATATAAGTTTGAAATGTACATGATCTCAAACTTCGTACACTTTTTAATTAGCAAGAACATGGACTGTACAGAAAGAAAGAAAACTCTGCCAAGATTATCTTTCTTCCATTCCTCCGGCATATCGAATGCTATCAAATTACTTGGTATGACCGAAAGACTACTGTTTCCACCTCGATATAGTGACGATCTTACTGAATCAAATACTGGTACAGGGTGATCCAAAAAAAACTTACCCCCTGTGTATTTATTGACTTTCTTGTGTACAAATATAATTGAACTTTTTACCATTAGTTTATTCGAATAGAGCAAAGATTTCTGGACGAAATGAGACGTCT